>PVKE010016583.1:0-31824 GCA_004027555.1 Craseonycteris thonglongyai | reverse complement strand
AACTTATCATCAGGAAAACAGTCTAAAAACCATTAAAGAATCAGTGTGGTAGATGAAAAATAAGCTTTTTCTTTTTAATTAAATTTATAAGGGTGACATTGGTTAGCAAAATTACATGGGTTCCAGCTGTACAATTCTACAATACATTGTCTATATGTTGTATTGTGTGCGAAGTTTTCCTTCGATCACCATATATTCGGCATTCGACGTCTTCTTCTTTCTCTCCTTCCCCACTCCCCTCCCAGCTTACTCTCTGTTAACTACTAAACTATTGACTGTACCCATGAGTTTTTGTTTTTTTTGTTGCATTCCGTTTTATATCCTACACATGGTGAGTGAAGTCATATGGTTCTTGGTTTTTTTCTGTCTTGTTTATTTCACTTGGAATCCAAGAGCAAGGCATGTGTCATAGCACACAAATGAATGGCCAACTTTTAATAAATTATGCATATTTTCTCCGAATCTTAGTTTCTTTATTCATAAAAATTGGGTTAAGAACAGATGTAAGCCAGAACTGGTTCAGGGCAATCAGCTATACTTAATCTAGCTTAAAAAAATAATAAAATGGTGATTATGGTGACTAAAATTGAAATTATCTAATGAACAACTTACAGAAGAAAAAAGTACACAACTCTTTGTGATCAAAAAAGTGAAAAGTCTTAGTGCTATCAATTGAAATGCTTTTCTTTCTTTCTAGTATAAACATTAACGTTTTAGTAATACACTTAAGATTTAGATATTCTAGTGCAAAAGCAATAGAGAAAAACATGCCTACCAACTTAATACAATTGGTTCTTATTTTCTCTCCTATTCCTTTAGCAACGAAAAAGAAGTTATAGAACATGACTGAACTGCAAATGCTTTCTGAAAATAAATATTAAAAAATTCAGACCATAACCAAAGAACAGAATATAGCCAACATAATTTAAAGAAATTGTACTTTCCTAAACCACAAAATACTTCATAAAACTCCTTTTACAGGTACAATAAAATTTAAAAGAAAATCACTTTCACACATGGCAAAATCAAGAAAGCTTGTTGTAGTGATTAAAAAAATGTTTTTTTTTAATCTATTTTGTGATAATGTTGTAAGACACAGGGTACATCATGTCTTTTCAGGAAAATACATCCATAGTAATTTTTTTTTTTAAGAATAACAGTTTCTTGTCAGTAATAAATAATTTGTGGTTAAACTTCACAATGTGTTCTAGAATATTCAGAGACACTTTGTAAGAATCTGTGAATCACGTTTTCATTTTTACTTCATTAGAAGACTTGCATAGAAGTGCTTGAGTAGGAGTGAGAGAAGTGGGGTGTGCTGGAGCGAGGTGTGGGGAGAAAAGTCAGGCAACAGGGAAGAAACTAAAAATAAATAGATTAGGAAATGACAAAAATTATATAAAGATAGAAACATAATAATGAATTAAGACTTAATAAACCCAATACTTCAGTACTTCACAAAATTGTCAAAAACACCAGAAACAGCAAAAGAAATTAGGAAAATTGTTATATTAAAGGGAAGCTTATCGAAAACCAATTACTAAATACAGGATTCAGCAGAATAACAACTTTTTAAAAAGTAGTATCGTGTGCTCGAGTGTGATATCGTTACATCACAGAATTGCATTCTTATGATTTTGTAATAAAAAACTTGGTATGGATTACCAGCTTATAAAAAAGGGGTGTTACTTCTGCCCGACCCTGAATAACGTGGTATCCAAGATGAGATCCTGTAACACAAAAAAGACATAAGGTAGAGCCTGAGGAAATCTGAATAAAGTATGGGTTTTATACATTTACTATAATATACTGATATTGGTTCATTAATTATAAAAATATATGCCTTAATTATACAAACAATCATAATAGGGGAAACTGAGTGTGGGGTATATGGGTGTTTTTTTACTATCTTTTCAATTTCTTAAAAACAAAAACTTTTCTAAAATATACTTTTTTTTTTTTTTTAATTACAGTAGAACTTGCAATGTCCTACCAGCATCATGACATTAGTGCCCAGTTCCCCAACTGTTTTGTTTCTGTAACTCTGAGGGCATAGCTTCTCACTTCTGTTTTGGAATTTTCCATTCCCTTTTTTGTCATTCTCTGATCACTTTCCAGTTAATCAAAATTTTAATAGAAATCAAAAGGCTCTGAATAGTCTTCTTTGTATTAATTCTCATAGTTTTTCTTTCTATTAAACATGAACACACATTTTGCTAAGGTTACATACGCTTTAGCCAAAAGAATCTAAAGACAGCAGAAATGGAACAAAACAATAACAATCTACTATTATTTCTGGAAAAACAACATTTTAAAATATTATTGACTAGCATGTTCTGTGATGCTTTGTGCTAATATCAGCACCATTAGAGGCTGGCAAGTTACTGGGGAGGTGCTATTTAAGAAAAATTATGCTTAATAAAAACTATGTATTTACCTTCAAAAGCAAACATAAACCAATCAAATGCTTTTTTTCTTTTCTTTTTGTGAATACAAATTATTTCAGGTCAACGTGGTAAACTTTATTATTATTTTTTAAAATTAATTGACAAACTCCAATAATCAGTTTTATGTGTAATTGTTTAACTACAAATTAAATTGTATATAAAAATATAGTTTGATTGAAATACAATATTCTTCAAGAAAAAATTGAAATTCCAGATCATCAACGATGTTAAACCAGTTTTTACCTGTTTTTAAAATCGTATTTTGTTTTATTTATGTTTTAAAGATTTATTTGTATTGTTTTTGACAGAGAGAGAAAGAGAGAGACAGAGAGAGAGAGAGAGAGAGAAGGGGGAGGGCCCAGAGCAGTTTCCATAGTTACGTATCATTAGTTTTCTACATAGTTTCATTCCACAGATGGGCACAAGGCTGTGCAGGGCAGAGGCCTCCAAAATAGGGGACTCACCCCAGTGAGAATCGAACTGGGGGCACACTCAAATTCAGTATATGGGTCCACACAGGCAGGGGCCTGGATTCAGTCCTCAGACCCTGGGGTTGCAAAGTGAGCGTTCAACCCACTGAGCCATCCCAGCTTCCCCTAGAAACAATATTATAGAGACAATTATTCTGAGCCTGTTAAACCTCACAATGTGCTGGGGTCTTCTGAGAAAAACAAAATTCAGTGAGTGGTAGTTTAATGGTGTGGTCAGGTGA
Organism: Craseonycteris thonglongyai; assembly: GCA_004027555.1. Classification (NCBI taxonomy): domain Eukaryota; kingdom Metazoa; phylum Chordata; class Mammalia; order Chiroptera; family Craseonycteridae; genus Craseonycteris; species Craseonycteris thonglongyai. The sequence goes on along the minus strand of PVKE010016583.1, from coordinate 28,665 downwards.
TGGTAAAAAGAGGAAAATAAAACAAGATAATGATTATGAAGTAAAGTAAGCATAATGTCGTGAAACAACGGGCATCTAGAGAAAGAAAAAGCAGAAGTTCTCTATAGACCGAGTGATAAGAAGACAGCATTAGGAACAGAGGGCAGGATATATGAGTAAGTGTGAATTAATGAGCATAATTCTTGCACTTAAGGTTTTAATTATCAAGAAAGGAAATGGGTGAAGAAGGCAAATAAATGGTAATAAAATATGAGAAGCGCAAATAAACAACATGCAGGGTATAGACCAACAGACAGCATGGGAAAGTAGGGAAGTAGGCTTGCTAGAGCAGAAAATAGTTTTGAAAGGTTTTTCAGGATGAAATGGAATGTTTCAAAGAATTAAATGTTCTAGGTGGAAGCAGAAAAAATATTTATAATGTCACCTGAATGTAAAGAATTTCATATCATATACATTAAGTATGTGACAAAGATAATACTGAAAAGTTAAGTTGGGGCAAGGTCTTGAAAGTCTGTGTGTGGGGCACTGTGAAAGCTAACCCAATGTCAAAGGCAGATGAGAATTGAGAAAAGACACTCAGGATGGATTATAATAGTCCTAGCTTTGTTTAATAACAAACTAAGAAACAAGCCACACAAAGTATACTCACCAGGTCACAGGTGCAAGTGAGTCAATATGGTGCTTTTTGTTCTCTTCTGTTTCTCAAGAAGGATACCAACAGAAATGACCAGTGAAGTCTCAGAGAATGAAAAATCTCTTAAGTAAAAGGAACCCAGAGTACCATCGGGCTGGAGTTTTGGCCGGGTCAGCAAGAAGCGTCTGTCAGACTACCATACAAAAGTGTTCTCACTGTGCCACAGTTAAATTTGTTTTAGTTGTTTCCTTTTTTTTAATTATTGTTGTTTTTGACAGAGAGAGAGACAGAGACAGAAAGACAGATAGAAGGGGGAGGACCCAGAGCAGTCCCCATAGTCTATATCCTCAGTCTATGATGTAGTTTCATTCCACACAGGTGGTGGGGAGGGGGGTGTGCAGGGCAGGAACTGTGCCAGGGGCCTCCTACATAGAAGGCACACCCTGATGAACTGGGGGTTGAACTGGGGGCCTCCACGTGGGAAACTCACCCTGGTGGGAACCGAACTGGGGGCCACACCCCAGTTCAGCATCTGGGTCTGCATGGGCCGAGGCTGAGATTCGATCCTTGGACTTCAGGGCTGCAAAGCGAGTGGTTAACCCATTGAGCCATTCTGACGTCATCCCCAGTTTTGTTTCTTAATGTAGCATTGAAACTAACATAGTTAACCTGGTCATGCCCACCTACCGGCCATGATGCCAACCAATCCAAGGCATGCAAATATTATTGAAAATACGATCAGTTAAACAACATAATTTAAATAGCTAAAGATATGAAAAACATGGTCAATTTTTAACTTTTGAGAAGACAATGCAGGTAGTATGATGCCCTATTAATTGGAAATAGAATAGAGAAAAAGATTGATGACAGAGATGGGTGGTGATGTAATCACCAAAATAAAGAATAAGGAGGTCCAAAATTAAGGCAGAGAGTTAGGAATTGAGAGGTTAGATGTAAGAGTCATGCGTGAACGAGAAGTGACAGAATCTAATGAATTTGGATGATAGAAAAAGATAATGATAATCTTTCTAAGTTGAGAGAATGGGCTACTGACTTGCCCAAAACATATTTCACAGATTTATTTAGGGTAAAGAAATATTTCATGAAATATAATAACTGAAGTAGTATTGCTTTGGTTAAAACCCTGGCTCCAACACTTTCCCATGTGGTCTTGAGCAAGTCATGCAAGTTTCCAGTTTCTCTGCTTATCTGGAATTAGAGAACAATGAGAGCACTAGTCACATGTTTTTGAAAGACTAAATGAGATAGTAGAATTGTGGCATTTAAAATGGCGATGGAAGCTAAAGACAGTAAACATCATTTTGAGATTCACAAACTAATAAATAGGAAAAAAAAGATTCCTAGGATTAGGATGAGAAATCAAAAGAGAAAATGAATAAAATTCTTGTAGAATCTTGATATTTTAGAATTTCAAGTAAGAAGGAAAATATATCAAATTAGAAGGAAAAAATTAGTCAGAAAAGTAGGAAAGGGACCAAAATAGAGCCAAAGAAAACTATAAACCTTGAAATTTTTTTTTAAATAATTGGTTTTGTGAGAGGAAAGGAGCATAGTATACTGTCAATTTTTTTAATTAAAATAAAATATTCAATAATGGTTTATATATTAGTAAAAAAAAAGCATAAGTTTAAACTGAGGAATTAAGTCTATAGTAAAAACTTATTTGACATATTGGTAAGATTAATATAAGGACATACTTGTAATATCATGTTCAAAATTAGTAAATACACTATCCACTACAGAAAATAAAGAGATGTAAACAAATTTAATTTGCTTTAAAATCCTTTCAAACACTAAAAGCATTGTAGTTTGCATTTCATAGGTAGAAAAATATATACACAGGTATTAAATAAATTATATAAATAAACAGAAATAATCAGAAAATATAAGATTTTGTGGAGTATATTATATGCTGTTTTAAATATAATTTAGATCAATATATCAGAACTCACATTGATGTTTAACTTTGCTTACATAAAACTGGTAATAGATAACATAATTATAGTAAATGTGAAAACATTTCTACATCCAAAAATAACTAAATGTTAATATTTGATTCACATTTCTCAAATACCTTTCTCAATGAGTTTTAAATATCAATATTCAATTTATTTTTTAAACTTTTCTCTAGTTTTAAAATAAACAATCCTATTAAGATTATTGCACTGAAAATCTTTAAAAATAATAATCATTTTGATAAGAACATTCAGGCACTCATGAAGTATTGAAATATGGATAATGACTTGAGCATGTCACTAAAATGATCATCTGTCCCCAATTAATACTGATATATTGCAGTTAGGAGGTCTTTTAATGATCACGTTACTGGGAAATTATTGCTACTCATATAATTTGTCTTTATAATCATGTGTTTATCAAAGATAGAAAAGACAAGTCTCTCAGGAGACTTATTAAAATTCTTACTCTCCGATACTTAATTGGTAAGGAAGATAGTTATTTCCATATTTTTTGCTAAAATATCAACTGGGTTTCATCAACGGAAGTATCATTTAAAATTATGCAATTGTTATATACATAAATCTCCATTTTTAAAGGGCAAAAAATAATAAGTCAAAATGAAAATCACTTTTCCTCACTCTATCTGCTTCCTGAAGTCGTGTTCAAATCAAATAAATAAAAAAATATGCTAAACGTTTCTTCTTGCAATCTACTACCAGTGAACTTAAAAGGCATTAAAATGATAAAGTACATAATACTAGGGAACAAATTATTTGCAGAAGTTTTCATTTGCTTCAAAATTAACTTTACAAATTTTTAGAAATTTAAGTAACTACATTATCAGTAGTATATATTTCTAATCCATAAACTATGTTTCATTTCCCCCGTGTAAAAAATAATGGCAACGTAAGACACAGCCTTATAACTCTGCCTGTTTCTAAGCCCTTTTTAGGCATCCATTCTCAGTGTCTTTGTCCTGGTTTATCCTGTAGCTGAACATGTCAATCACTTTGACACCATATTTCATAAATTTCAGATACTATTACAGATTCGTGGAGTAAGTAATTCACATTAAAGCATTTATGACTTTTTGTTTACATAATCAGCTAGTGAAATGCCTCCCCTGTGAAGTTACTCCCTTCCACCTACTCCCCACTTCACTTTTCCACATTGCACACATCGGACACCCCGTTCCAGCCTGTGTCTGTATTCTCCCCTTTGAGGGTGAAAGGTCCAGATTAATTGTTCAAAATACTTTTACACACAGATTTGTCTCTTCTTCCCTACTTAATTACTTTATCAATGTATTCAATTATTTGTACTTTTATGTGTTTATAGATATTTATCGTACGCTTTTTGCTATACTATTTTTTGCAGCATACTTTTGTATTTTAATTGACTCCTGATCCTAAGAAACTCATTACAGGAAGTGAGTTTTTCAACAGTTCTTTACTAACAGAAGGCAATGAGCCATTTAAATACCGTGAACATTTTACTTTTCTAGATCCAAATTTAGAAATTAAAATATATATATATATTTTTAATTTTTTATTTAAATTTTTTTAATAGTTAAATTTATTAGGGTGACATTTGTTAGTAAAAATGACATAGGTTCCAGGTGTACAATTGTACAGTACTTGGTCTATGTGTTATAATATGTGTTCACCATCCAGAGTAAGTTTTCTTTCTATCACCACATACTTTCGCTGTGCACGTTAAGATTGTTCGAACTGTTTTGACTTTGGCTGAACACTGGGGACTCATTCAATGGGCTCCTATAATCCTGAGTTTCTGACACACCTTCCTATCACTGTGTGTGTGAATAGGTGTGTTTGGGCACTTTCTCACTTTGTGGTATTACAAGAGTCTATGATCTCATCTTGTGTATATTCTCTCCTAGTCCTAGAATCAGCCATTTTTCAGGAAGCCTTGGTTCATTTCATTGAAGAATATTATAAAAAAACAAGATCTAGGTGCTAGATTGCTCACAGCTACTGAGATGTTTTGGTTCTTTGTTCTGTTTTATTTTGTTTTTGTTTGTTTTTGTCTTTTCAGTTAGCAGAGCAAACTTACATGTGCTTATACATGCACATATCTATAAATATTTCTATATTAATTATCTGTATCTATATTAAACTAAACTTGAGCTTATTCAAATATTGCCGATCCATTACGTACCATATGCAACATTCTAGCTTCCTCCTCTTGTTTATTTATGAACTCCCACTCCAACCGTGAGTAACCTGGTTTCTACCATCTGTCATCCATTTATTTAATTATTCTATATATACATGTATACCAACAAGACTCATAAATCATGTTGATAGTACATACACTTGATATGGCATCATGACAATGGCATTTTTTTCTCTGTGTTTTTTCTAAAAATAAACCATAACATTAACCTTAATCATGAACAAATATCAGACAAAGCCCTATTGAGAAACTCCTATGAAATACCTGAACGTTGTTCGAAGCTTTCAAAGTTATAAAAAGCAAGGAAAGTGAGAAAGTACTATCCAAGAGAAACATAAAGAGATGTGACAACTACATATAATGTGGGTTTCAGCCACCAAAAGGGGAACATGAAGTAAAAATGAATGAAATCTAAATAAACTATAGTCTTTAATTATAATGTATCAATTTTATTGGCTCACTTACTGTAACAAATGCATTTGACGTGAGCAATAGGGGAACCAGAGAACTCTATTATATATTCCATCGTTTTAGTAAATGTAAACCTCTAATAAGTGAAAGTTTAATTAAATTTATAAAAAGTGTCTTTAATATGCCTTAGAGTATATGTGCACACATATGCCAATTAACTATTTTACCCATTTCCACTTGCCTGGAAAATACTTGCCTGGCGGTGCTGGTGACTGCAGTGTTTACCCTGAGGTAACTCTTGGATTACAGTTCTAACTTCACTTCCAAAGTTCAGTGCTTTGAAGTTTACCAGACAAAAAAATGTTATTATATACTGATCATCATATACATTTCTGTTATGTTAAGATTAGATACAAGTTCTGTTTAGAAATAACACCAAGAACAGTTTTTATATTTTATTTTCATATTGAAAACTATGTGAGTATAAAACTTAATGAACACAGCAGTGAGATGAACTTTTTTTTTTCTAAATGGGAAATGGGTTAAATAATGTCATATATAGGAATGCTGGGATAGCTCAACAGCTTGAGTGTTTGCCTGGCAACTGTGAAGTCCAGGGATCGAATCTCACCCTAGCCCCAGCCTCATGCAAACCCATATGCTGAACTGAAGTACATCTGATAACCAGCAGGATGGTAGTGAAGATTCTCCTCTCCCGTGTGGGAAGCCCTCAGTTCAGTTACCACACGGTGTGGCCTTACATCCACCTGTGTGAAATGAAACCATGTCACAATTAATGATGTGCAACTATGGAGACTGCCTAATCCTCTTCTCTCTTTCTCTTATTTTCTCTCAACTCAAACAATAAAATTAATCTTAAAAAAAAATGTCATGTATAATATTGTTCCTTTTTTATGTTAAATTAATTGGGGTGACATTGGTGGGTAACAGTTAGTTTCCGAGTGTACGAATCTACATTACATCACCTATGTATTGCATTATGTGCTCACCACCCAGAATCGGCTCTCTGAATCGGTTCCATAGGAACACATACTTTTCTTTTTTTTTTTTTTTATATTTTTATTTATTTATTTATTTTTGACAGAGAGAGAGAGAGAGAGAGAGAGAGAGAGAGAGAGAGAGAGAGAGAGAGAGAACTGAACTGGAGGAGCTCCCAGTTCAGCACATGGTTCCGCACGGGCCGGGGCCGGGATTCGATCCCTGGTCCCCGGCGCTGCAAAGTGAGCATCCAACCCACTGAGCCATCCCGGCTTCCCCGGAACACATACTTTTCTAAATAATTTTCAGTAATAAGCTACTGACAGCTAAAATTTGACTTTGTGGTAGATTTTGCATTTAACAATTGTAAAAAATCTAATTAAAAATAATAGAAAATTAAAAATTTAAATATATAAAAGCTATATTTTACACTGTATAAAACATTTAAACTAAATACCAGATGTAATTTTAGTATTATCGAGCACAACATTGTGTTATCAGTCAAATGTTTACTATCTTGACATAAAGTTATTACAATTATAACAGCATGTGTGTTTTACCTGTGCTGTGTAACAAATCATAAACTTTGCCATTGAAACTAACATGCATTTATGATCACAGTCTCTGTGTATCAGGAATCTGGGCAGAGCTGATTTGAGTCTTACATTCAGTATCTCCCAGTGATGCAATTAGGATATTGGCTTCTGCTTGTTTCTTTCTGGCGCTTAGGCCCCTCTTCCAAACTTAAGTGGTTTTAGAATAACAGTTCTTTTCCTTTGTAGAAGTGGGCTCCACGTATTCCCCCTGACTGTCTGCAGGGGGTCCCTTTGAGCTGTCAGAGGCTCTTGCATTTCTTGCCTCACGACCACCTGGCAAGATCTTGTCATTACCATGTGGCAGCTTATTTCTTCAAAGCCAGTAGAAGTCTGTTCAGGATGACTCAGCCCCTTTTTATGGGTTCATTTGACTAAATTAGGTCCACTTATGATGACCTTTTTCTTTTTTACTAAAGATTACCTATATGCAACCTTAATTACATTTGCAATGTCTATTCTTGCCATGCACTATAACTCAATCATGGAAGGGACATCCGACGATATTCATAGGTCCTCTCAAGAAACAAAGTGAGGAAATTACAAAGATTTTGTATATGTACCAGGGGTGGGAATTTTAGGGCCATCTGAAATTCTGCTTGCCGTACTTGTGCTTACTGCTTAATGTGCCAATAATTAGGCTATGTTCACCTTGTAGGGTGAAGCATTTTAATTGGCAATGGTTAAATATTAAGATCCACATTTAAAAAATTAAGAACCAAAATGTAAATTTGTTTAATAATTTGCCCATGATGTACCACTAGGGACTGGTATGGTGAGAATTTGAACTCAGTTCTTTAATTCTAGAGTTTATCAAACTGTGATGTCAATCACATACAGTATTTAATTATTCACCAATTGTTGCAAGAGATAAAAAATGTGGTACTACATACATTATTGAAAAATCATGCAGGGGATACTGGGATAGCTCAGCTATTGAGTGCTTGCTTCCCAATGAAAAGGTCTGGGGTTTGATTCTTGGCCCCAGCTCATGGAAACCTGTGCGCTGAACAGTGGTATAATTCCTCACCACCAGGATGGCTTGGTTGCGAAAGTGCTCCCCTCCAATATGGGAGGGCCCCAGTTTGGTTTCTGCCCAGTGTCTCCCCACATCCACCTGCGTGGAATGAAACTATTTCATAACTAATGATGTACAAGTACAGAGAAAACTGCTCTGGGCTCTTTTCCCTTCTCTTTCTCTCTCAACTCTCAAAATAAATAAAATACTTTTTTTTAATCTATGCTTTTTCTATTACTTAATGACTTAGTAAGTTTACTCTCTATGTAAACTAGGATGAGGTGACCCACTCAAATAAAAATAAAAGATCTGGGGAATCCAGGATGGCTCAGTGGGTTAAGCGCTCACTTTACAGAGCTGGGGACCTAGGATCGAATCCTGGCCCCGGCCCACGCAGACCCATGTGCTGAACTGGGGAGTGCCCCCAGTTCAGTTCTCTCTCTGTTTCTGTATCTCTCTCTCTCTCTATCTCTTTCTGTCAAAAACAATAAAAAATAAATAAAAAACATTAAATTAAAACACTTAAAAATAATAATAATAAAAGATCTCCAATATGTAGAATTATCATAGCTAAAAATGTTGCAATGGGAAATGTATTTTAATATTTTATTTAGAATAATTTATAATTCAGTAAAAAACTATAAGAATAATACTATCCTACTAATCTACATGTGTGAAATGGTAGATTTGTAAACCATGTTACTAGTGTGCACTTCTTGGAAAATTAGGACATTTTCATCTATAACAATACTCATCAATTTATTATAAGCAGGAAATTAACATTGATGTAATGCTTAAATCTGCAGACCTTGTTCTGATTTTGGAAGTGTCCCATACACGTGCTATATAAGCAAAGGAGATTCAGATCAGGTATTCCACGCCCTTGTCATGTCTCTTTAATCTCAAGCAGTTCCTCAGACTTTCTTTGTCTTTTCTGATGTTGACTTTTTGGATTAGTTATTTTGTAAAATACCTCTCAATATTGGTTTATTTGATTATCCCTCACGATTAGATTCAAGACTACATTTATAATTTTTTTTTTTGGATTTATTTTATTGTTTTTGACAGAGATAGAGAGAGACAGAGAGTAGGGAGAGGGCCCAGAGCAGTCTCCATAGTTGTACATCATCAGTTTTCGACATGGTTTTGTTCCACCAGATAGGCAGGAGCCATGCAGGGTGGGAAGCAGACAGCAGGCCTCCCGCATGGGCAAGAACGAAGCTGTGGGCCTCCCACATGGGAGGCACACTCCAGTTCAGCATATGGGTTCACATGGGCCAGGGCCAGGATTCCATCCTAGGTTCCTGGGGTTGGAAAGGGAGTGCTCAACCTACTGAGCCATCTCAGCTTCCCCTGCATTTATGAAATCCAGGGAGTCATGATACCTATTCTTCCTACTTCTGTAGACCTTAATTGTAAACACTCTATTAGAGTGATAGCTGTCAGATTTCTCCACCATAAATTCATCATTTTTTTTCCCACTATAGTAAATTACAATCTTATGGTGATATATTTTAAGATTATTACGAATATGTTATTAGTCATAAAACTATCAAATACTAACTTTTACATTCATTGATAATTCTTACCTATGTCAATTATTAGCACTTTTATGGTTGCCAAATGAAAACTTTTATAGTTCTGTCATTTCTTCTACATATTTTAGTTGTCTTTCGTAAAAATAACTTTTCCCCCTCATTTATTTGCATTTTTATATATTTACAATGTATGGATTCTTATGGTGTTTGCTGCATTATACTTATTTGCTTATATTATTTATTTTATATACAAATTGTTTCAAGTTTCTCAGTAAGGACTTCACTATGTAGATTCTTGTGTCCTTTTGAAAGATCATCATCATGTTTAAGCACATTCTGAGTTGCTGGCACATAAAGGTGTTGGCACAATCTAGGCTCATCTAGTATTATTTGATTTAGTCCTGGCATCCAAAATTTTATGAAATATTCATCGTTCTTTTTAGTAGAGACTTATACATAGAAACCAAAAATCTAGATACTTATGGTACTGTTCTCAGTGCTACTAAAGTATGTGACTTCTTGGCTGTATCAGGGAACAGAGCTAAGACATACAGTATTAATAAATTAATGTATGAGAGCTGTCTGGAAAAATCCAACCATAAATGTTTCTATTTTTCATATTATTTGGCTGAATAATTTCTGGACAGCCCTTGTATATAAATGAATGTAAATAAATTAATGCATGCATTCATACTTATTATAAATATTGTTTAGTTCAGTGTCTATTAATATTATCTCTATTTATAATATCTATCATCTATCTAGCTATCATCTATCCTCTATCTTTCTGTGTATTTTTAACTTCTTTAGATATTGACAAATTTGGATCTCATTATTCATAATATATTACCCTATTTACTCACTCATAGAATACACAGAAAATACACTGAGAATTGCTAACACACAAAAGTAGGAAATTGAAGCAGCAACTAAAATACAGGCTTTGTTTTTAGACTAAGGGCACATAATTCAAATACTATTAAGTTTTCTCAACCTTTACTATAGTTATACTATTTTTTGAAATCCGCATTAATCAATGTTTCTGTTTATTTTTATATTAGTGTGTTTTCTCTACCTCCCGATTTCTGATATTATTATTTTTGCGTATGTAAGGCTATAATACAATTTGAAAAGTCAGAATTGTATAAATAGGTTTATTCACAGTAATGCTATTCTCAATGCTTACTATTTCTATTCTCTCCACCCAGTATGTATTAACAACAATGTGAGTAAGATTATTGGTCTCCAGTTTATCCCTTCTATATTTCTTTATATTTTCATGTCTAAATAAAGAAGTTCATATATATTTTATTTTATCTTCTTTCCACAAAGAGTATTATTTCTTTGTATATATCAATATTTTCATTTGCTGAAAAATTATTTTACATCAGTTCTAATATATCTTTTTTATTTTATTTTACAGCTGCATGACAATTATGTGAATAATCACTTTTCTTGCATGGACATTTAGAGTATTTCCAGCATCTTGTAAATACAAACATTATCACAATTAATAAACTTATGTACATGTATTTTATATTATTACAGATGTATCTCAACATGAACTCCCTAGGAGGGATAAATACATATGTTATTTTGTTAGGTATCGTCAAATTCTTCTCCGTAATGATTCCACTGATTGCTGTTTGCATCAGAAGTGTGTTTAGTGCCAGTTTTCCACAGCTATACTATTAGAAGTGGCAAAAAAATAAATAACTAAAACATAACACTTGAAGATGACTTATTCCAACATCTTTACTTACAAATGAAACAAACAACAAAGCGTTGTCTGAGGTTGAGCTACCACTTGCTTAATTTTATAATGGCAAATAGTATCCTGACAGTTTTCTAAAATAAGATAAGTATAGTACAAAATAATATTCACTAGCCTCAGAATTATAAAATCTAATTCTGTTTCTAGAGAATTGATTAAAACAATGAGAAGGTTATTTCTTGTTTTTGTTTTTTTAAGATTTTTTGTTTGTTTGTTTGTTTATTTATTTATTTATTTTTGAGAGAGAGAGAGATACAGAGAGAGAACTGAACTGGGGGGGGGCTCCCAGGTCAGCACATGGTTCCGCACGGGCCGGGGCCGGGATTCGATCCTCGGTCCCCGGCGCTGCAAAGTGAGCACTTAACCCACTGAGCCATCCCGGCTTCCCCGAGAAGGCTATTTCTTGAACCACTTTGTGAAGCCTCGGTTTCCAAATTGGAAGAAGAATGTTTACTCCCAGGTAAAAAATAGCCAACACATTATGTAGTGCAATTTCTAAACACATAAGTTTTATTTTAAAGATATATTTTTTTAAATTTCTATAGTTTTAAAAATGATGTTTTTAGGATAAAACCTATAATATACTAAAACAGAAAAGAAAAAATATATATTTCATTTTTCTTTTGGATAAAAAAATTGACTATTTTTCAAGGATTGTATGTAAGCTGTATATTGGTTTTAAAATGGTGTTTTTGATATAAGATCTATAATATACTAAAAGAGAAAAGAAAAAAATATTTCATTTTCCTTTGGGGCAAGGAAAAATAGACTTTCTTCCTCAAGAATCATACATAGGTTGTATATTTTGCCACTATATTAATTCCAATAACACCTCATCAAAATCTGGTCTTCAATTTTTTCACATAGATTTATTGCTTCAAACAAAAATGATACACTATCTATGAGCATAATCAGTGTATTCTGTCCTAGAAAATAAGCTTTCATGTCTGATTCCCTTGCCCAAATGCTTCTGCAAACACATTACAACCTGCCCTGCACTATATATCACTATTAGTAAATGAAATATTGATGTTATTTGGGTATACTCATTACTGTAGCCAACATTCCAGATTTATTCAATGATATGCATATAATTCAGTTTAGTAAACACACAATCTTGATTTATTTGGTTACTTGAAACCACAAAAATCTTCAGAAGGGTTCCTTTTTACTCCCTAATGCAACATCTGAAGCATTACTTCCTCATCTCACTGTAAATACAATCTATATGTCACCCTTAATTTTACACACATTTTTAGGCAAGGCTTTGATGATTTACATGGTAAAAAGCACAGCTCTAATTGGATTTCCATAGTTGATATTTGATAATAAAAAAATAAAAGTTTTGACAAAAAAGTCACCAAGTTAACTAGAAACAATTGTGTTATTTAGTCATTTTTTCTATTATCAAAATGGATGTATTATTTAAAATATTGGACTAGACATTTAAATGCTTTTATCATAACTCAATCAAATATTTATTAAATTAAGAGCATAACTATATTTTAAGTAAAATGGCAGTATTTAACTTTTTATTGCTTATTATTCTTAAAAGTAAGAATATAATTTTGTTTTTTAAAACTGATTTTCTTTCAATAGAATAAAATCTGCACATAATGTAAGACACTGTTTAAGAATTTTGATATATTACATTTATACTTTTAAGCAATACCTGATGTAATTATTCCTTTTATATTTCTTTTTTTCAGATTAATTTTGCATTTTTCTTCCTTTTTTCCTGACTTTTCATCACTTTCTTACAAAGGTAATATAAGCACATATGCTCACTAAAGAATCATTGTTTTAGATTTTAAAAATTCTATCTGTCTTTCAAAATATAGATTTATACATATTATATTTTCTAAAGTTACAGCCTTAAAGACTATGGAAGATTAAAAGATTCACCATATAATAAATAACTGCCGTATAATACATACATTTTTAAATAAAATTATTATCAGTATAAATAGGGCACTTTAAGTTTGTTCAAAACGTTCATGGATCATTTACACAGGAACAGATACACATATACACATGTGTGTATACATAATATATATTACTATATGGTATTAATACAAAGAGCACTAATTTTTTCAAGTTAATAAGAACATAAAATATTTTATACTCATAGAATACACTTTCTCATTATAGTTATTATACAACATATCGTTAAGAATGAAGTGTTGGGAAGGCCGGGATGGCTCAGTGGGTTAAGTGCTCACTTTGCAGCGCCAGGGACTGAGGATCGAGTCCTGTCCCCGGCCCGTGTGGACCCATGTGCTGGACTGGGGAGTTCCCCCAGTTCAGTTCTCTCTCTGTCTCTGTCTCTGTCTCTCTCTCTCTCTCTCTCTCTCTCTGTCAAAAACAATAAAAAAAAAGAATGAAGTGTTAAATAAGGTTTATTTACTAGATTTTCACTAGAGATTGTAGTTTAATTAAAATCATTATTATTGAGTTATGACTACTCAATTAATTATTTACTTATAATAATCTATTTGAAATGTCTATACTAAAAAAATAGTATTTTTTCAATAAATATAATATTAATATATAAGGATATATATGAGGGCTGCCCAGAACAAATCTAGCCATTGTCAATAGAATGAGAATGGTTATATGGCTGGATATTTTCTAGACATCCATTGTGGATTTTACACACACAGACACACACACACACACATTTTTTACCTTGTTATATTTTTTCATTTGTTTGTTTTGTTTTGTTTATACCATCTGATTAAATGGCACTTAACTTTGGGGAAGTTATACTTAGTGCTTATTCTAGGTTGTATGACTTAATTGACTGATAGCTTAAATGTAAGACAAAACATATGCTTGATAATTTGATATAATGTACACTTCCAGAGCATTATATATATTTTTTAACTTTTGCTATTAAAACAAGAAAATAAGAGAAACTGCCACATATTTTCTTCCTATTTAAAATTAGTTTGCATTGCTTCATAGAGTAAATACTTCAGTGCTTGGTTTAAGAGTTGAGTGCAAAAATTACAATTTTATTTAAAATGTGTCATAAATGTAAAATTCATCATGGTACTAGCTTTAAAGTGAGAAACTGATTTCAAACTACATTACAAAGCTATATTAATTCAAACAGTGTGGTACTGGCATAAAAACAGAGACAGAGACGAATGGAACAGAATCAAGAGCCCCAAAAGCAACCCTACTGTAAATTCATTTCAATTGATATTTGAGAATGGAACTAAAATATTCAATGGAGAAAAGGCAGTCTCTTCAAAAATAGTGCTAGGAAACTGAATATTCACATGCAAAAGAATTAAGCTAGACACCTATCTTATACTACTCCCAAAAATTCACCCAGAGACTTAAATGTAAATCCTGAAACCATGAAACTTTTAAGAGAAAATTTAGAAAAAAATATTTTTGACCTAGGTATTGGCAATAATTATTTGGATATGAAGCCTAACACACAGCAACAAAATAAAAAATAAATCAGTGAGCACATTAAACTAAAAAGCTTTCATGTAGCAAAATAAATGAAAAAAGAAACAAAAAGATAAACTGCAAGATGGGATAAAAATATTTGTAAAATACATATCAGATAAGGGGTTAATATCCAAAAATACATAAGAATTTCACACAACTTAATGAAATAACACCAACAACAAACAATCAAATTTAAAATGGGCAAAGATCATGAAAAGATCATTTTTCAAAGAACATATTTATTCAATGGCAATGTCCACGAAAAAGTGCTCCATATCACTAATCATTAGGGAAATGAAAATTAAGACTCTAAGATATCACTGCATGTTCATTAGAATGTCTCTTATCAAAAAGAAAATAGCTAATGAATGCTGACGGGAACATGGAAAAATGTGAACCCATGTGCACTTTAGTCAGAATGTAAATTGGTACAGTCATTGTGGAAAACAATATGAAGTCTCTTCAAAAAATTAAAAATAGACCTACCTACCATACTATCCCGTGATTCCACTTCTGAGTATATATCTGAAGAAAATGAAATCACAATCCTAAAAAATGATACCTGCATCTCCATGTTCACTGAAGCATTATTTACAAAGGCCAAGACATGAAATAACCCGTGTTTATGGATAGATGAATAAATAAAGAATAGGTGGTATATAGGTATCACTCGGTTTGCAAACGTTTGCATTACTCCACTTTGCTTGTACAAAAGACCAACATTAGTGCCCATTTTTGCTAACCAAAAAAGAAAAAAAAATGTGAAGAGAATTTTACTTTCATTAAAAAGATGAGAAGCACAGTGCTCAGCATTTGCTTTGCAGCATGCTGTTCTGGAGGCAGCACACACCCCATCAGCCAGAGTGGTACCACCAGCTTCTTCCCTCATGACTACAGTTACATCAAATCCCCAAAGCTTTGAACTGTGTCTGAGCTTCTGTGCTTCATCTCTATTGTGTTCAGCTGTTAGCAAAGTGGGTCCTGAGGTTTCAGGAAAATCTAAGAGAACTCATAATCGTGTTATGCCTAGCACAACAATGGATGTAATTAAGCATTTCCGTTGTGGATCATGGTAAACAGAAATGACATTGTATGTGTGTTGAATTTTGTGTATGGGAACACCCAAAATTTTCCATATAAATCAATGGCAATTGCTTCTTTGGTTTATGCCATTTTTGGCTTATGAAAATGATCATAAGAATCCTCTAGTTTAGAACAGCAGGGGAAAAGTGTATATATCAGGGGTTCCAAAAACATGTACCGGTATACATGTTTTAATAGATGTTATCTATTACTTTTCAAAGTTGAATTGAATTATGGTAGCCATGTATAATACGATGTTTGCTAAAAAGATGGAGTTCATCAAATGAAGGCTAGTATCACCATACAACAGGCAGGACAATCGAAGAAAATGGTGGACACACGGCTGTCGTGCAAGAAGCACAGACCATTTTGAAGTGGTATGTAAAATTCGAGAACGTTGTGGAAGTACAATGACAATGGAAGCGTGCAACAGAACTTCCAACACACCAAACAATTCCATGTGTTTGTGACGAGTTTGAGATGCGTGGTAAATTGAAATGGCATGTGCAGTGATACGAGTGGACACTCTGGTCAACGTTGCTCAAGCAATAGTTGGTCATAATTAGAAGTGTCTGGATGTTGATGGTAACCACTTTCAGCACCTCTTGTATTGCAGATGTCAAAGGTGACTTGTATTAAGCCTTCATTATCAGTATATATTGAATATTACAATTTTAGTACACTTATTTCCTTTCTTAAAATGTGCATACATTTTTTTCCCCTGTGGGACCATCTGTATATACATGTCTGGAAGATATTCAGACATGAAACCACTGTTATTTTGACAATGGCTAGATTTTTTTCCAGACAGCAATGAAGTACTTCTCAGCCACAAATAAAGAAATTCTTCCATTTGTTGCCATTATAGGAGGCATTATGCTAAGGAAATAAGAAAAACAGAAAGACAAATACTGTATAATTTTTTTTATCTGTGTAATCGAAGAAAAAACTTCGTAGAAACAGAGATCAGATTTATAATTGTCAGAGGTGACCTGGGAGATAGGAAAAGCAGTGGATAAAGTTGATCAAAAAGGCACAAACTTCCAGTTAAACACTAAACAATTTCTGATGATGTAATGTACAACTTGATGACCATAGTTAATACTACACAACATATTTAAATGTTACTAAGAAAATAGATCTTAAAAGTTCTCATTGAAAAGGAAAACATCATTAGTATGTGAGGTGACAGATGTGAGGTAAACATATTGTGATAATTATCTGCAGCATATACATATATCAAATAATTATGTTGTACACCTTAATCATGTATAATGTTACATATCAATTACAGCTCAACAAAATTGGAAAAAATAAGATGGAAAGCTACAGCTTCTCAACATTTCATTTTCTTAATTTCTGTATTTCATTTCTGTGTTTTAATAAATTTTTCTAAAGTATCACAGACTTGAATGTAATTTCAAATGGCAGAACAACATGGTCCTAAAAATTTATTGGCTTGAAAACACACACATTCTTAAAATATAATCTAATGATAAATGTTCTTTACTCCATAATGTTTTTCTCCTACACCCATTAATTAACCTGGCATGTGGTGTTAGAAAAATAGGTGACCTAAAAAACTTCATGAACTAAAAAAATTATATCTTTTTAGAAGTTTAAATTTAAATTTATGTACTTTTAAAATATAGTAACACTTGGGATTAATATTAGGCTTTTTCTATTAAGAGACACACTGTACTCTTTTGCCCCCTGTAAAAGAACATGTTAGGTATCAAATCCCTGTAGCACTTATTAAAGCAACAATTTGACAGCCTTCATGTTTATTAAGATTGTTCTCAAGTCAAAGAGGACTGCTTAGGGAATTACACACTGTGATTAAGGTTTTACATATGTAAAAATACATTTCTTCATTAATCAAGTCAAAATAATTTGCTTTATCTCAAAATAAGTTTAGGAGGTCAACATTATAACAAAAGTCATTAGAGTCACAATTTTAGTGTGATAAAACTATAAGAGGGACTACAACATAGTACACATTTTTCTATAGTTATACAACACAATGAGAAATATAAAATCAGTTGTAGCCCCATATTTATTTTCCATGTTAAAGTTGTAAGCATGTTTTATGTAATAATGTAGACTTTTCTTTTGTTAAATTCAGATACACATAATAAATCAATGTTACATGATCACATTCTATAAAAATGACAAATTAAGCGGATCATTTTAAAATCTCAGTGTAAATAAAAGTAAAATATTGAACACACTGGTAACATCTGACTCATGATCTTTTTATGTTAAATAATATTCTCAGATACACATATTTATGGGGGGATGGGGGACAGAAAATTATCTCCTGAGTGTTCTAGGAACCCATCTGCATAAGTGTGCCAACTGGTGGTGTTGTGAGAGGCTGCATTAGGTTTCAATCAAATTTTCTGGAGACTCTTTCACTGCGTTTGATTATTTCCTAATAGGTGTTTTACCCAAACAACGTGCAGCATGACAAGGAACCTGCCCACACCGCGCTGAATGTTCAGCCGTTTTTGATCAAAATGGCATCACCCTTGTGCCCCACCCTCCCTACTCACCCGATCTCACCTATAGCAACCTTTGTTGTTTGTTTTCCTGGGTGGAAAAAAGTCCTCAAAGGAAAATATAGCGCTGATATGGAAGAAGGGAAACAAAAAATGGCAGAAGCACTAAAAGTCATCAAAATCAATACATCAAAAACTTTAAAACAGTGGAAAAAAACACACAAAACATTGTGATGGATGTGTTGCATCAAACAGAGAGGACTTTGAAGGTGACTGAAATTTAAACAAGTAAGAATAAATACACAATTCATAATGAATAAATTTTGGTTTTTTGGGAAGGTGGTCCATCCTCACATATCTGCCTCTCATAATGTTTAACACTTCAACTATTTTGAAAACATATTTATTTTTAATATGTACAGTTTACTGTGTCAATCATACCTCAATCATCACTTAAATATTGTTGTACCAATATCTCCAGAGTGTACATCCTACACAGCTTCTTTCTACATCTTGGTTTGGGAAAAGTAAGTAATTGTGCCTCTTGCATTTCTAAGGTAAAGGCATGATATGGTGGCTAGGAAAGGTTTATGATCATAGGAATAAAATTATTTACAATTAAATGATTTTGATTTATTATCTGGGAGAATCAAGATAGCTAGGATTTTGATGGAACCTGAAAAGTATAGATTTCAGCAATTTAGTGGGTGGCAAATGACCAGTCAAAGGCATTGACTAATGTTCTTATAAAATGATGATGAAGAATATAGTGTCTTAACTGTGTTCTTTTTTTCTTGTTTAGTATGATAATTCCAGTAACTAGCCATATGCTTTATTTCATTCCTCATTTGCTCCAAGAATACTCATCTGCTGTGCTTGCATCTGAAGTGTTTACCCCTATATAACTCATAATTATAGTGTTAATCTTATCCCCAAAGTTTGCCAGGTGAAAAAAATGATATTATTGCATGTCTATATAGAAACCCAAGTATTTCAGGAAAGGATGGATTTATCAGCTTGAAAGTTAATGGTGGCCTATTTATCACTCTATCTCCTGCCTCTATTCTTCTCTGTCTTAATTCATCTCTCATATTAAGGATTGGGTTACATCAAGCCACCTAGTGAAGCTGACCATCTGCCAGATTCACATTATCCCAACCTGTAAACCAAAAGTTTTATTTGCATGTAACTCCAAGTACACTTTTCAAATTTTAATTTTACATCGAAAACCAGTCAGATTTTTATTAGCCTCAAAGAGTGTGTTTATGTAAAATTAAATGAATGCAGCAGGAAGCTGTACTTTCTTTTTTTTCTAAACTAGAAATGAGTTACAGTTTCTGTTATTTGATCAAATTCAGTATTAACATGATTTTAATGCTGCTTTTATATATGACTACAGGTGTATTTTGATGTTTAATGTTCTTATTTTAAGTGGCTGTGCTGATGGATAAAGAATAGGATTGTAGAGGAAGCCAGAATGGCTCAGGAGGTTGAGCTCTCACTTTGCAGCCCCAGGGTCCGAGGATCATATCCTGGCCCTGGCCTATGTGGACCCATAAACTGAACTGGGATGTGCCCCCAGTTTGGTTCTTGCTGGGGTGAGCTTCCCATGTGGGAGGCCCTGGGCCCAGTTTCTGTCCGGTGCAGCCCCGCACCCACTTGTGGAGTGAAACTATAGTAAAAACTAATGACATGTAAGTATGGAGACTGCTCTCTGCCCCCCCACCCCCACCCCTTCTCTCTGCCTCTCTTTGTCTCTGTCTAAAACAATCAAAATAAATCTTAAAAAAAAGAAGAGGGAAGTAGGTTATGAAATAGCCAGAGGTCATATATGGAGAAGTTTAGGGAAATCTGAGGCAAACAACAAAGGGAGAATTTTAGTGATTATTTTACTTATCTTTAGAAATGGGCAGGGAGAGAAAGAAACTTCCTAAAATTGTGCTGAGTTGAGGGTTTAAATAACTTAATTTAGATATTAAACACATGCTAATGTTAGAAATCCAGAGAATGTAGGGATGATTAAGTACATGGGCATTGTGCCAGACCAAGTGGAAAATAAATAAATAATGATTACTTGAAAAGCACAAATATCCTGGGCTTTCACAATCTCCTGATTTTTGTCCAGTAATGTTACAATTTCTGATTGTTATTTATACTAAGTATCAGAAAAAAATAAATTTTCTATGTGTATTGTGCTTTCCTAAAATCACAAAACTCCTTATAATGTATATGAATAGTTTGGTTGATAGACTGGCTACCAAACTAATTGTGATAAAAAGAAAAACTATTTTTCTTTCCAGATATGGAACAGACCTTTTACATACTGAAACATAACTGAATATATCTGAAATGCTTTAACTATAAAAAAAAATAAGAAAAGATGCAACAAATAAAATGCTTTAACATTTGTCCCCTAGAGCCAAACTGTCTGGATTCGAATTTAGCCTTTATCATTTAGTTCATATATAAAGTTTGACAAGTTACTTAAGCTTTCTGGGTCTCAGATTTTTCAACAGTAAAAGAAATCTAACAATATAATTTACTTTATAAAATTGTTGCAAAGATTTGGTAAAGTAGTGCACGTACTTTATGGAAGATAGTAAGCACTCAGTAAGTGTTAATTATTAATATTCTTGATGTATTATTTGAATTATTTTATTAACAGAAAATCAGGTTGAAAGCTAGGTTATGTTTTTAAGATCAGATATAGAAATGGAAATTGGACTAGACTATTCTTTCTTTTTCACATGTCTGAATTAAGACAAGTAACGTTACAAACTGTTGTGTATTTTTTCTTCTTGTGAAGTTGGCATACCCTTGTGTCTATACAAAACCAAACCAAACCAAAGCAAACCAAAACAAAAATATACAAAAACTACTTTGAATCATCAAATGGATAGAAGAAGAAAGAAAAAAAATTATTTTCTCTTTTGGTTTATAGGTTGGGGTAATGTGAATCTGACAGTACTGATGGTCAGCTTCACTAGGTGGCTTGATGTAAACCAATCCTTAATATGAGAGATAAATTAAGACAGAGGAGATTAGAAGCAGGAGATAGAGCGATAAATAGGCCAGCATTAACTCTTGAGCTGAAAAAAATCCTTTCCTGAAATACTTGGGGTTCTGTATATATTATGCAATAATGTCCCCTTTGTTTAATTCAGAGTTTGAATACTTACTACTTGCATTCTGAAAAGTTATGCATCTAATTTAATATGAAAGAAATAACAACTACGGAAGATGTACTGCCCCATTCCACTCCCTGAAAATCTAAAATCCATTATGAAGGAGATAATCAAATAAGAAAATGTGTATCATTCGGTATGGCATGTATACCTGATAAGAATATGTTGTTAATGATGGACTAAACTTACCAGATTATTTAGATATATACAATATGAGATTTTTCAGAAAGTTATAGAGAAAATATGAAAGTGGATTAATCTATGAAGACAGAAGTGAGAAATATAGAACTGGTATATTTGATAAGATATACACATACACACATTGCTAAGATCAAGGCATTAAAATAACGTCACTGATATGCACACATAGTAATTTTTCATTAATAACATTTTATTACTTAAAAAGGTATTATGGATAAAAGCAGTATGTGAATAACATTAAGTAAATTGCAAAACTATGTTGGTGTCAAATTAAAGTATTGAGATAAATTAAAAATTTATACAAGAAACCATTCTATATCAGAATGAAATACTAAATTTTAAAAACTGAGATCTATATTGTAACTCATTGCCTGTATACACTGAAACATCCCTAACTATAATATACCAGTTGCTTCTTATAAACATAAAATTAACAAATGAAGTGACATGACTAATGAAAGATTCCAACATGGATTTTCAAGCAAAAAATTTCTTTCTCGAAATAATATCTAAGTCAAATTTAGTTTTTCCAACTACTTCTCATCATGTTCTATTTTTCAGTAACCTTTAGTTGAATGTAGGCTCAAAAGTTAAAAAGATATGATTATTAACTTGGAAGCATTATATATATATATATATATATATATATATATATATATATGTTTAAATAAAAGTAAAAAAAATCTTGAAAAACTATATTGCTTAAGATTTTTATTTTTTTTAAATGCCTAATTGTCTAGGAATTCAAAATAAATAAAAAATATAATTATATAAGCAAATATCCATTTGTTTATATAGATAGGTGAACAAAAAGCAATGGAAAATAGCCAAAAATTACCATTTTTTTCATTTTTAAAGAAAATATTCCAATTATAGCATAAAAAAATTAATAAAGGATTTGTTCTACAGGAGGGATAATGGCAAATTTATAGGATCCTACAGATCCTTGCTTTTAGATCTACATACTATAGAGTCATTACAGCTTCTTAATATGCAATTCATTTTTAAATCACATGCACACACACACGTACAAATGCACTCACCTCTTATAACCATCGAACTCACCATTATAGTTATGTCAGTTAGAGAGAGAAGAATATGACTTCACCTTGTGCTTTTAGAGAAGACTATAATTTTCTCTTGAACAGAAAATTTCTAGTGATTTTGTAATTGGTTGGGTTGGTTTGAAGTGCTTTTTTCACCTTTCCTTTAGTGTCAAACCATGCCAATGCAGTGTTACCAGTTTACGTTGTTGTGACAAATAAAAAAGAAATCCATGAAAATACTACAGCCAGAATCGCATCACACATGGCATCACCAGCTGGCATCTTTGGAATCTGAAATGCACAAGGAAAACTGTCTGTTTATAAAAAAAAAAATCAATTTTAGAATTCTGTGTTTTATTAAAAATAAAATAAAAATTAAGTAAAGAACAGCATGAATTGTTAAATGTCTGCTACAATTAAGATTTAATTTAAGCCAGAGCAAAAAAGTAGATAGGGGGGAAAGCCGGGACGGCTCAGCGGGTTGAGCGCTCGCTTTGAGGCCACGAGGACCGAGGATCGAATCCCGGCTCCGGCCCAGGCAGGACCCACATGCTGAACTGGGGAGTTCCCACAGTTCGGTTCTCTAACTGTCTCTGTCTCTGTCTCTCTCTCTATCTGTCAAAAGTAAAATAGAAATAACTGTGCACTGAAGACAAAAAGATAGTTTCTCTCTATAAATGTGAAAAGATAAAAAAAAAAAAAAAAAAAGTAGATAGGGTAGATACTAGATATGTAATGCAGATGGTTGTTTATTACCTATATGTTTCTGCTCATGAAAGTGAAGAAAAATCATTTAGGTCACTTGGAACTAGAATTAGGGTAATTTTTGGTTTCACTTAGGAATGCTACATACTTCTGAGCCGTCTCTAGGTTTCATTTGTCACCCAAGCACACAAGATTAAAGACTGGAGGTAGTTTATTACCTTACCTTCTCAGAGAGCACTTTTATGTTTTATCAGGTTACTCCTGCTGTACCTTTATCAAAAACCTCATTTGAATATGTTGAACATTATAAACGTCAACAGAAAAATGTATTTGAAGTACAAAGACTTTTCTATACCCCTGAAACTACACTATTCATTCATGTTAAACTAAAAATATTCCCAAACAAAGTTTCTTAGGGATAAAAAATACATTAATATTAAAAAGTCTTTTAAATAAATAGTGTGAATATAAATCTGTGCTGACTCATAGGAGGAGTTTAAGCACAAAAAAGTGAACTAAGACTTTGAAAAATGTGGTTGGTGAACACATTAAGGACAATGTGTTAAGCTGGGCACAGAAACGAACCCATGTATATAAACAAAGGTTTGGCAAAAGTAATCCTAAATTTATAGCTATATACCCAAAGGCACAGCGAAGTCACGGATTTTGCTGATAATAATAGGCAGTGTAACTTAGCAGGAATATGCTGTGATTAGTTCAGAAGTTGAAGAAATTATCAACAATGAAAGATATATCCATGGAGAGAGGTCCAGATAAGAGTATAAGTAACACTACATAGAACAGGAGAAGAAAGCCTACTAAGAATTGGGTATGGGGGGAAGCCGGGATGGCTGAGTGGGTTAAGTGCTCACTTTGCAGCACTGGGGACCGAGGATCGAATCCCGGCCCCGGCCCGTGCGGAACCATGTGCTGAACTGGGAGCTCCCCCAGTTCAGTTCTCTCTCTGTCTCTGTATCTCTCTCTCTCTCTCTCTCTCTCTCTCTCTCTCTCTCTCTCTCTCTCTGTTAATAAACAATTAAAAATAAATAAATATTAAAAAAAAAAAAAGAATTGGGTATGGTAATACCTTAAGCTTGGATTTTACAAGAGTCAAGGGAATTATATGGAGACTCTAATGAAAAAATTAATCCTAAAGCATAGACTCTTCTGGGAAAACTAGTACTATTGGAGATGAGAAGCTCCAAGGGTATTTCAATTTTTTTCACAGCAGATATAACTTCAATTATTGAGACAATCTACCAGGCAATTTATAAATATATTGTCATTTTCAATACTAATTTATTATTCACATATACAACAAATATTAAATATTTGTTTATAGGCAATGTTTGATGTTCTGGGAACACTTTGGCAAGCATTGCAAAGTACAGTGATGCCTTGAAATTCAAACTTAATCCATCCCAGAACCCTGTTCGTGTTCCAAAATGTTTGAGTTCCAAGATGAGTGGGCATTCAGATAAACTGATAAAGCTATGGGCCATGCAGTTGATACATCCTACATAAACAACGTGTTGACTTTTGTATTCCAAAGCAAGTTCAGATTCTGAGGCAAAATTTGCTTGATTTTTTTTTGTTCAGATTCTAAGTTGTTCAAGTTTTTGGGGTGTTCGGATTCCAAGGTGTCACTGTATTATTCTTCAAGGAGCTTAAAAGAAACATAAAAAAAATAAATAAATAACAAAATCAGATTAGAATAAATGTTTTGAAGCAAATACAGATATTTTTTAAAGTATGGAGGAATATTTATTATTTTACGGGATGGTAAAAGAAGATTTTTGGAACACCTGACATTTCAGTTGAGAAATAATAATTATAATAAATATAATATTATTATATTATGTCTAGAGGGAAGTAAAGTGTGACTATGTTAAGGAAAAACAAGTGCATAAATTTAGAAAAAGGTAAGAACTTAGATGTACTAGAAGTAAAATAAATCAGTGAAATGTTCACTGTGGAGGCTAATGCAGTTTCTTCCAGTTATTCTGTGGAGATGAATTGTAGGCAAAATAAATAATTAAATAAATAAACTTTAGAAATACTTTCAGTAACTCAGATGATTACAATTTATGTGATAGTATTAGTCATTGAGCACAAGATAGAAATACAAATTGATGGGGGAAATATTTGTTGAATCACTGAATGTGGATAATAACAAGAAAGGATGTAATAAGAATGGCACTTAGATCTTTGGTGTTAGCAACGAGGTTGATAATGTTAAATAAACTAAGGTGAGAGAGTGGAGAATATAATAGATTGTGATAGGCTACTGAAAATTAAGAGCACTATTTTAAGTACGATACACCTATTAGATGGCAACTTTTTTATATAGTAGTTTGTCATATGAAATTTAAGCAGAGGTAAAATAGTGAGACTGGAAAGGTGAGTGGGAATAAATTTATAGGTGGTAGGTAAAGTCAGGGCACAGGGTGCACTCAATAAAGTGTGAAGAGGATCAAGAGAATTCTGTAGCACATTTAATGGTATATGAGATAGATTAACCAGAAAGGAGATTTTTGAGAGACCCACAACAATGCAATGTCACTAAAACTATAAAGGAAATCACAAGAATGGAAGAAGTCAATCAATTCAGTATGTTAGCTCTACAGAGGTAATTATTTGCATTGAAGGAGGGGTTATATTAATCAATCAAGTTTTTAGTCAGTGGGCTAGGGCAAACTCAAGTTAAAATTTTATATGAGGAATAACCAAGAGTAGGACAGGTGACAGCAGAAAAATATGTAGATGAATTAAAGAGGTAGCATGATTTTTAAAAGAGAGTGGGGTATTTAAAATATAGGCAAAAATGGTTGCATAATAAAGATGAAAAAGAGGATATATATTACAGTTTTCACAAACGAGGCAAGTAGAGATGATGGAAAGAAGTAGCTTCTAACTGAGGGATCTGAAAAATGGGAAGCAATCTCAGAAAACATTTAAAAGTTAGTTAATACCAGGAGGTGGAATACATTTTCAAAGAAGATATTTTATAAGAAAAGATGAAATACTCCCATTTGCGCTAAAATGGACAGATTATGTTCCATTGCGATGGAACCCTTATAGAGCACAACATTCATAATGACTTGAGAAGACAGATACCAAATTTCAAAAGGGCTGAGGTGTCTGGAGTATGTGCAGAGAATTAGTAAAGAGCATTGCATTTGGGAACCAACCCCAAGAATGTGATACAACTTTTCTTGAATTTGTGATTGACAACTAACTTATGTGTGTATAGCATAAAATTCCAAGAGACTGAACCAAACCTGACACTAGTACAAAAAATGAAATGTTCCCAGAATGCACATAGGGTTAAAAGATTTTTGAGTACTGACCGGTGTAGCAGGGAGGCCTTGTTGAACTTATTGTTCTTCAATGGAGCCCCCACAGATGTTGTCTTAGTAAGAGGTTATTCTAACAAAGTGGTGATGGGCACCAGAATTTAAAATTTGTACTTAAATGTTAAAAATACGTCAGAAGATTTAGTGATGCATATATATAATCTGTCAACCCAAAGACCTCTACTTTTAGAAGAAATATAACAAATCCATCATTTACCAACATGAAATACACAGCTATGTACAACGACCAATTGCAACTCACTATATACATAAAGAGTTAAATATAATCAATAAAGAGTGGACTACTTACCGGTAGTCAATAGATAAAGGCCCCCAAAATAAAAATGATAAAATAGGCTAACAAGAACTTAAAAATAGTTGTTGTAATAAGAATAATAAATATTACTAGGGATTTAAAAGAGAACACAAGGAAGAGAGAAATGGGAGATAAAAATAAAAATAAAATGGAACACTTAATAATGAAATTAAAATGTGTGAAATGAAACTCCACTGGGTCAGGTTAATAGAAGAAATTTCAGAAGTATAGACTACTGAACTGAAATACATGACAATCAAAAAGATAAACTAATACAACACACACAGAGAAAAAAGGCTCAGGGATGCTGGGATAGCAGTTGAGTGCTTGCTTCACACTTGTGAGGTCTTGGGTTCTATTCTTGGCTCTGGCTCATGCAAACCCATATGCTGAAATGCAGTGCAACTGGTAACCGCCAGGATGGCTCAGAGGGGAAGGCTCTCACCTCCCATGCAGTAGTACCCCAGTGCAGTTCCCCTCTGTGCAATCCCACATCCACCTCTCTAGAATGAAACTATGTCACAACTAATGATGGGCAACTATGGAGACTGCTTTGGGTTCTCTGTCTCTGTCTCTATCTCTCTTTCTAACCATCTCTCAAAAAACAAAACAAACAAATAATAACAACAACAAAAACAATAAAACAAAACATAATCTCAAAAATATCTCAGAAACCTATGTGGACGTACTTCTTAAGTTCAAGAAATACAAGAGTGGAAGGGGAAAGGGGAAGACAACATGAATCTGAAGAAATAATTATAAACAGTTTCCAATTATATAAAAAAATATAAGCACATAGATTTAAGCTCAATAAACTTCAAACAGGATGAAACCAAAAAAACCACACATAGAATAATTAAAATTCTGAAAAACAGAGATCTATTTAAAATGGTCCATTCACAAATAATGATAACAATAGCAGCAGCAAAAACACTGATGATAATAATGACAATAATAAAGTAAAAATCAAGTATTCACTTGGATTGACACGTCCCTTAAAGAACAGAGTGGACATCCTTGTTGCATAGCGTTACACACGCTGGACACCAGCAGATGCTGCAGAGTGGCACTCAGGCATTAGGTGTGTGCTGCAGACTGTCACAGATAGAGCAGCACTCACTGAGGTCTAGTGACCAACAGTGGGCAATGATCAGAGGATGGAAGAACCAGTTTTTCACTTCTTTGCAACTAGACACATGTAATCTTTAGTAATATGAATCATAAGAACTGCTTTGAATCTTTGATTAACCTGACCACTGGAGGGGGGGCGGGGGGGAGGGAAGAGAGAGAGAGAGAGAGAGAACCACAATATAGAATAAAAAAGTGTTCTGAGAAAACCTAAGTTCATCTCATAGCAATGTCATGCAATAATAACAGCTTGACACGACCTTTTGAGATTACTCATTAATGAGACAACTAAGATTTCTTCGAATCACATTTTGATATTAAGTACTCTAAGTACAATAAAAAACTTGTTTATAATTTCCTGAAATTATTACTCTTTGTCTCACCAAAGATTGTCTAACTTCTAATTTGTGTTTCATGAATAACTTGAGCACCTCTCCACCACACTCTGTAATCTGAGCTGTATCTTTTTTTTTTTTTTAAAGATTTATTTATTGTATTTTTTTTGTTTTTTTTTTTTTTTTTTTTTTTTTTTT
>PVKE010016582.1:0-31831 GCA_004027555.1 Craseonycteris thonglongyai | reverse complement strand
CAAAAAATATGAAACAAATTACAATACACATTAGTACAGTATAGTAATGTAGAAAGAGCACAACAAAAATCAGAAAAAGTCACTGAAAGTACTCACAGTGTACTTTTTTCTGTGTCTCTTTCTCTCCACGATCTTCCTACAGGAAGTCACAACCATGTGACAGCCAGGAAATAGCATTAAAATGGCCGCGGCTCCTGTTCGTGAACCGAAGCGGAGTTCGTGAACCGGAGCATATTTTGATGAACTTTTCTGTTCGTGAACCAATTTGTTCGTGAACAGAAGCGTTCGTGAACCGAGGTACCACTGTATGTGGGATTTACTTCAGAGTCAGGAGGGCCTGGCCTGGGGGAAGATTTCATGGGTGGAGGTACGAATAATAAAAGCAATAACAATAACACCAAGGACGGAGTGGTGGCTCAGATGTGGGAACAAACAAGTGTTTTCAGGGTCCGTGTCAGCAAAAAGAAGGGCTTGACTGGCCAGTTTGGCTGGAACATTAAAAGGAAAAATAGGGAGTTGGGTATTATGTTCTCATTGCTGTGCTGAAGTTACGGGTAACAACCGCAAGCACCAAACGGGAGCTCTGTGAGGGCCGGGGGTGGAGACAGGCGAGGCTTTGGCTGAGAGCAGAGTGTTTCATGGCCTTCAGTTTCTATGAAGAATCCTGTTGACCAAATTTTGGATCTGCTGGGCCTTGAACTACAGCTATTTATTATTTCCAATTGGTATCATTTCCAACTGCGTTTCTGTCCCTCCTGCAATGATGGGGGCTATCCCCTGTCATTCCACGCACCTTTGAAAGGTTATAGGATAAATACTGTGCGTGAATAACTTAGGAAGCACTTCCTGTGCCTTGAGTGCACTGAGGTTTTCTTAGCTCTGGCCTGAAACTGTCGGCATGAATTTATTCTTAATTGGTTTAGAGATTCTGTTCCTGAGCCATTGCCTAATAAAACGCTAGGGTTTTTCTTTCCTTTTCTGTTCTCTTTAGTTGAATACAGAAGGTAAGCTACGTCATACCTGGACAGGTTCTCTACCGAGCTGAGACTGTAGGCTGCCTCTGCCCCCTGCCCCATGTGTGTTTCCTCCCTGCCCTTTTGGAGAAAACACTGTTCACAGAGCAGGGGACTGTGGTCAGAGCGGAGGCTTAAAGAAGGTGAATGAGCCCCTTCACTTAAAAGGCCTCCTGAAGACAGAGAGACAAGTAGGGGTTTTGCCCATGTCACCACAACACCCCATCGTGAAACTGGCGTAGCTGCCACCTAGCCAAGCAGAACGCAGTCATGAATCTTCTGGTTAATGACAATAGCTTTGTCCTTGAAAAAGCAACTCTAGATGCAGAGAAAGCAACTTCCCAAGAGGCTATGAAGCCAGCAGGTAATCGGTCCAAACACCAAAAACGGCTTGGGAAATATTCCAAAATAACTGTTTATAGGAAGCAGGCTGGCAAGGGGCGTGTGGAGCTGTGTGCTTGAAGACAGGGCACGGGCACTGGTCTGCAGCCAGGGCGTGAGACAGCAAGTTGGCCCTGGTGCTCTGTGGGCTGGGTTCATCCTCTCCCACTGTGCTTTTGTGGGAAGCTGATAAAAGGAATGGGTTCTCACCCCAGAAACAACAACGATAAAAAAACCATACTGTGACAGCCACAACATGTTGATGTTGCATTTCATTTCTGTGGGTTATCCGGCGGCTTCGTGGACCCCAGGATAAGAACTCATGCCCTGTATAGAGCGGACTGAATCTTGATTCACGAGAATTACCCCAGTGCTACTGATGGTCAGGACACACGGGGTGTCAAACCCCAGAGCGGTGGTTCGTGCGGAGACAGCACAGTGTGGACGCGGAGCTAATGAGCTGTGTTGCCCTTTCAACCCGAGGAAACTAAACCACTCAGCAAAGTGTGCGTTTTCCCTAATGATGAGGAATCTGAGAGGCCTCGCTGCTCCTCAGTTATGCAGCCCACATCTGATTTTGCAAGGTGTGCTGTTGCTAAAAATGATACCACCCTTCCTAGGATTAGAGGAAAGGCTTGATGAGGAGGGAAAGAATAAAGGGAGTATTGGGCCAGCGAATGCGCTTGACCCGGGCAGCTTTCAGAATTTGCGGCCCGATGAATAAATGCAGGGAGACAGTAGGCAGCTGTGTTCAGCATGGTATCTTTTCAGTGTTGAGGTGCCATCCCCCACGTTATTATTGCGGGAGGAGATAAGCGATGCCTTTGATCACAAGAAGAGCAGAGGAAATCAGTAGGGAAAGCGGGAGCGTTTTCATTTGTTCACTCCGTAACCACTTATCTGGCAAGTATTGTGCTGGGTAAAGGGAAATAAAGGAGCAGCGTGAAGGGTGCAGCCTGGCAGTAAGCTGAGGGAGAGAATGCAACAGGACAGAGAGGCCTCACATCCCGCTGTGGGGCCTGGAAGGGGCCTGGAGCTGTGGCTGCAGGGAAGAGTGGGTGTTAGAGGAGGAAGGCGCTTCAGGCAGAGAGAACAGTGTGTGTGTGAATTGAGAGCCAGCGTTCCCAGTTCTGGGAAATACAAGCAGCGTACAGTGTCTAGAGGAAAACCGGATGGGGAAGCCAGGATGGCTCAGTGGGTTAAGCACTTGCTTTGCAGCCCTAGGGACCGAGGATTAAATCCCAGCCCCGGCCCGTGCAGACCCATGTGCTGAGCTGGGGTGTGCTTCCCAAGCGGGAGGCCCCCAGCCCAGTTCCTGCCCTGTGAGGCCCCGCCCACCTGTGTGGAATGAAACCATGTGGAAAACTGATGATGTACAACTACGGAGACTGCTCTGGGCCCTCCCCCTTCTCTGTGTCTCTCTGTGTTGTTTCTGTCTCTCTCTGTCTCTGTCAAAAACAATAAAATAAATCTTAAAAAAGAAGAGAAAGCTGGACAGGAGATGAAGTTGGACGTAAGTGGGTCTCAACTTGGGTGCCAGACAAAGGAATCTGAGACAAACCCCAAAAGCTCTGGAAAGGCAGAGAGGCGGTGTGAGCAGGAGTGGCGTGGCCACACCTGCGTTTTAGAAAGCTCAGCCTGCCAGCAGTGGGGTAGATAGAATGGGGTTTGGCTGCAGAGGACCCGTCAGGTGACTTTCGGTGTCATGCGTGAGGGAACTGAGGAGTGGAGCTGAGATGGTAGAAACGGAGGGAAGGGCTGAGAGTCATAAAGAATCCTAAAGTGGGCAGGGACTCCAGGATTTGGTAACTTGTTGGACATTTTGATCCAGTTATGGTTTTAACTTGACTCCTGCAGAGAAAAAGGGGTGACAGGGAGGCACAGAGGGAGCTGCTGTCGGTTTTAGGCCTGCTGAATTTGGGAGGCCTGGGACACATCCGAGGGGAGGCGTCCAGTGGATGGCTGGGGAAAGACAGCCCAGACTAAAGATGCAGGTTTCGAACTTGCCAGCATAAGGATTGGAGCCGTGGACTTGGATGAGGTCTCCAGGATGGGTTTATGAAATGAGAATAGTGGAGGGCAGTGGGAGGAGCCTTGAGAAACTTGGGAATTTGGAGGACTAACAAGGCAACCTGTGAAATGGAACAAGTGGCCTGGATGCATTTCTAGGGGGAGGAGTGAAAGGAGGATGAGGGGAATAGTAAGGGTGTCTGCATCCAGGAGTAAGTACAAGGAGAGAAACCATGTTAAATAGTGCAGAAATGATCGTCAACTAAGTTGAGGTCAGGAAGGTTCATTGATTCTGGCCACACAGATGTCACTGGAAACTTTAACAAGAGAGGTTTTAGCAGAATAGGATAACCAGAAGCCAAATGACAGTGGGGTGTGGAATGAATGAGAAATAAAGGAAGGCAGGGAGGGTAAAGAGAAGATAGTGATTAAGGCTGTGGGGAAGGAACTTTTATATTCAAGTAGAAAAAGTCTGTGGGGGGAGAGGGAAGGTAGAGGAGACAGAGTGGTGGGCAAAGCAAGGCATTGAGGTGGGAGGAGGCTGGGGCATCCACAGCGTAGACACAGGGTGAGCTTTGACCCCATAACTCTGCTGCCTTCAAGGCTGAGTTCAGAAGTCAATAAGTTTGCAGGTGAGAGGGGTCTAGGGCAGTGCTTGTCACATTTCCATGTACAGAAGAATCACCTGCAGAACTTGATTATGAATTTCAGTCCAGCGGGGTGGGTTGGCCTGAGAATATAAGTTTCTAAAAGGCTGTTGCATGATACCATGCTGACGCTACAGGTCTGCGACCAGACGTGGACATTTGTCCTGTGGCCTTGATTCCCTCCATGGGGTAGGAGGGGCAGTTCTCTGCGAGGAAGCCTGGCCCCAGGAAATTGGGGAAAGTTGGAGGGGTCCGGAGGATTGAGGGCTCTGACCTGTCTCGAAGAGAAGGCTGCCGGGAAGCTCCCAGGTCTCCACCAGGACCCCAGATCTGTCTTGTGACACTGCAGCTGTGTTACTTTCCGGCAGGGTCAGCAGCCTGTGTGAAGAGGAGGAAACTCAGATGGACAACTGATCAGAACCTGGGTTCTTCAGGGCTGGTAGGAAAGATGGCCAAGACAATGAGGGTGGGGTGAAGGTGGGGCAAGGTTGAAGGGCGGTGCACAGATCTCAGCTGTGCATGGGAAATCGGGAAGCCAGGCAAGGGCCAGTGTACTCAGAGAAATCAGAGAGGGCCAGGCCCTGGAGGCCTCGTGGAAGTCTAAGAGTAGGTGTTGGGGGAGTACGAGACTGCAAGCACTGACGTGAAGTGGGGTTGTAGCTGTTGAAGGCGAAGATGGTTGAGTGCAGTAGCTGTGGGCAATGCTGAGGTCCAGGAAAGGCCTTGAAACTTTTGAGATAACTCCACCATGGTAATCGAAACTCGGTAGTTCTTCCGGTCATCTCCTTCGAGTCAGAGGCTCGCTGGCTGTGCTGAGGTGGTGTCTGAGGCTGTGATGGAAACGAGGGATTGTTATGATAGGGTTCTGATGAGACGACCCCTCAGTCTGATAGTCTTTTATTCCATACTACGGTGTATCAGACAGAGTTCTCCAGAGAAACAGAGCCAATAGGACTATCTGTCTATCTGTCTATCATCTATCTATATCATTATCATCTATCTAAAGAGAGATAAAAACATTAATTTATTTTAAGGAATTTGGCTTCCAGGATTTTGGAAGCTGGAATGTCTAAAATCTGTACGTTAGCGACCCAGGGAGGAACTGATATTGCAATTAGAGTCCAAAGCCATAGACTAACAGAATTCCCTCTTCCTCGGGTACTTCAGTCTTTTTTTTCCTCTTAAAAACCTTCAAGTGATTAGATAAGGCCCACCTGTTATGGAAGATAATTCACTTTACTCTAAGCTTACTGATCTGAATGTGAATTTCATTTTAAAAAGATGCCTGCACAAAAAACATCTAGGTCTTTTATAGAATAATGTTTGAGCAAATATCTGGGTACCATGGCCTTGACATGTTGTCCCATAAAATTAACCATCACAGGCAGTCAGATTTGCATGGTGACTTGACTTCATCATTCGGCCCCATGTCCATGGTGAGTGAGAGGGAGGAGGGAGGAATTTGCCTCCTTGCTGGAGAAAAAGTCAGGCTGTTGGCGGTGGTGTGACAGGTTTTCTGATGTTCTGTGTCTGTCGGCATGCACAGTATCAATGCTCATGGCTATTTCCAGGCTCAGGAGTACTGGTGCCTTTGCAGTAGGGCTTCGAAGGAGGAGCCCCTCTTCTATTGTTGGTTGGCCATCCCCACAGCTTGGTACAGCATGGACTGGCATGCACTGGGCATGGCCGTGGTTAAGCTTGGGGTACAGTTCTCATGGCCACATGGAATTCAGGCAGCTGCCAAGACATTACGACTTGACACTCTTGCCTTTCCTTCTGGATGACGTCTCCCTGACAACTGGATACCACTCGTTGAAAAATGGACCCTGTTACTCAGTGGCTGGTCCCCACTCACGCTTTCCTGGGAATGGAGCCCTTTTGCCTCTCAGTTTGAGAATGTGGGCTTGGAATGTATCTGATACTGACCAGTGAGGGTGTGTCTGGGTCAAGGAAGAGTGTGGCTATTGAGGCCGGGGACTGGTGTGCTAATTGTGGAAGTGCAAAAGGAGGTGGCACAGAGGAGCACTCCAGGTGTACTGTCATACTTGAAGCCCTTTCAGAATTTGCAAGGGAGATACTCAAGGACGTGAATGCTCCCTTGTGAAGTGGGTTTGATGTGGGAGGACTGGATGTGAACATGTGTCCCAAGGCTGCCCCAGTTCTCACGAGTTTCCTCACTAGACCATGGCCGCTCTTGGGATGGCAAGGCATTTTTTGACCTCAAACTTCCAATTCTGTTTGACTCCCTGCCCTTTCCTCCCTCTCATTTCAGGCCACGTTGCCTCCTGGAGCCTGGCGGATGGGTGCAGAGACCTGGCACTGGGAGCGCAGATGGTTGTCAGCCGTAGAACCTATTTATTAATGGAGCTTTATAGCCTTATGCCTGATTTTGAAGCCCTTTGAAAATGAAAATTGGTCTTGTAGGAATGTGCAGAGCTGATGTGGGTCTGTGGTTCCATGACCTGGCTCTTGAAGGCTCCATCTCTAAACAAACTTAGATTTCTTCTGGAAGGCCCTGGGAGAGAAAACTGGTGCTCTGAAGAGCTCTAATTGCCCACCCCTCCCTCTGTTCTTGGCCAGCCAGTTTGATCCATTGATCCATCTTTCCAATCCAGCTCACAGCTCATCTTCCCTGCCCTCCTGGTTCACCTCAGCTCCTGCCTCACAGCCGGTGCAAGTACAGCCGCAGGGCACTTAGTATTGTATTCATGTTACACCCTGCCTGCTCCAGTGCCGCTTGTGATTTAGCAGTCAAAACCCAGAGCTCTCGGTTACTGACAGCAGGATTAGAGTTTAGGCACTGCTGGTAGTCAGTCCCTTTACTAGGGTGGGGCAGACATTGCAGTTGAAACTGAGGGTTACGGCTGCGTCCGGGAGCCAGAACTGAGGTGAGCAGCTACGAATGCCCTGCTGATTGGCCCCACAGTGATGGGCCACGGGAACGGAGTGACACAGAGAAATTAGGTAGGCCCTGCGAGGGGACTTGAGTGATGGTGACTAGGAACGGGACCAGGCACAGAACTGGAGCCTGAGTGCAGGCCTGTGGGCGCCTGCCCTGAAGTGGCCCTACCCACCCTTCCAGAGCATGTGCCCACAGGTGCAACCGCAAGTCCTGGGTCTTTGTTTTTTTTTAATAATTGTTAAATTTATTTATTGGGATGACATTGGTTGGTAAGAACTATAGGTTCCAGGTGTGCAATTGTACATTACATCATCTATGCTTTGCATTACATGCTCACCACCCAGAGTCAGTTCTCTTTCCATCATCATATATTTGATGCCCACTTCCTACCTTCCCCCGCAACACACACACCCCGTTACCCTCAGGTAACCACTAAACTCATTAAACTATTGACTGTGTCCATGAGTCTTTCTTTCTTTGTTACTTACAGTTTTATATTCCACCAATAAGTGAGGTCATATGGGTCTTGATTTTTTCAGTCTGACTTACTTCGCTTAATAAGATGCTTTCAGGGTTCATCCATGTTGTCACCAATTGCTGTATTTCATCTCTTCTTATTGCTGAGTAGTATTTCATTGTGTAAATGTACCACAACTTCTTTATCTGGTCATCTATCAAAGGACACTTTGGTTGATTCTATGACTTGGCCAGTGTGAAGAGTGCCGCGATGAGCATTAGGGTTCATATGTCTTTGAAGATTAAGGTTTTCAGGTTTTTTTGGGTAGATACCCAGGAGCGTATATGGCAATTCCGTTTCTAGTTTTTTGAGGAATCTCCATACAGCCTTCTGTAGTGGTTGTACCAATTTACATTCCCATCAGCAGTGTATGAGCGTTCCTTTTTGTCCACAGCCTCTCCAGCACTTGTTATTTCTTGTCTTGTTGATTATAGCTATTCTAACAGGTGTGAGGTGGTATCTCATTGTGGTTTTTATTTGCATCTCCCTAATTACTAGTGATATTGTGCATTTTTTTTTCATGTATCTGTTGGCTGTTTGTATGTCTTCAAGGGAGAAGTGTCTGTTTAGGTCTTCTGCCCATTTTTTAATTGGATCATATTTTTTTTCATTGTTGTGTTGTATGAGTTCTTTACATATTTTAGATATTAGCCTCTTATCAGAGACTTTGTTTGCAAATATTTTCTCCCATTCGGTTGGTTTCATTTTACTTTGTTGATGGTTTCCTTTGCTGTGTAGACAATTTTTAGTTTGATATAGTCCCATTCATTTATTTTTGCTTTTACTTTCCTTGCCTTTGGGGTCAAGTTCATAAAGTTTTCTCTGAGCCCAAGGTCTGTAAGTTTAGTAACGATGCTTTTTTTTCTATGCACTTTATTGTTTTGGGTCTTATGTGGAGGTCTTTAATCCACTTTGAGTTTATTTTGGTATATGGTCACAGTTCACAGTCCAGATTCATTCTTTTGCATGTGGTTTTCCAATTTTCTCAGCACTATTTACTGAAGAGGCTTTCTTTTCTCCACTGTATATTTTTTGCTCTTTTGTAAAAAAAATCTGTTCATATATTTGTGGGTTTATTTCTGGGTTCTCAATTCTGTTCCATTGGTCTGTGTGTCTGTTTTTCTGCCATTACCAAGCTGTTTTGATTATGGACGCTTTGTAGTATAGACTGAAGTCAGGGAGTGTGATGCCTCCAGCCTTATTCTTTTTTTGGAGGATTGCTTTGACGATTCAAGGCCTTTTGTGGTTTCATATGAATCTGATGATTTTTAAAATCTATTTCTCGAAAGAATGTCTGTGGGAGTTTGATGGGAATTGCATTAAATTTGTATTTCTTTGGGTAATATGGTCCTGGGACTTTCTGACTGTGCCAGGGGGACAGTGAGGGCAGACAGTTGGACTTTAGGGCATGAGGACTGAAGATTCTAACTAGCATCTGCGTCTTTGCAATGCCCCTGCATGGCTGAGGGCGGGCATGGACTCCTGTATGGGGTCCCTCAGTTAAGGGCTTTTTGATAACTTCCTGGGATACCACACAAGGTGGCGCCCTGCCCAGATTTACAGCCAGAACTTTGGGAGCTTTGCCCATGTTTCCATGGGCCTTATTACTCCCGGGGTGTTGGTCTGGCTTTGGCTCATCCACATCCCTCTTAAGGGCACTCTTCTGGTCTGTGCTGGGCTCCCATGGACACTACGCGGCTGGCCACAGAGGGCGCGCTCCTAGGCAGAGCTTTGAGAGTGAAGACGAGGAAACTGAGGCTCAGAGAGATGATATAATTTAGCTGAGGTCCCCCAGATAGGAAGGAGCTGGGCTAGAAATTGTGTGGAGGGTTGTCTGCTGCAGCTACCACACCCCCTTGGTCCGGCAGGGGTGTTTGCGAGTCTAAACAGCAGATGATGAACTTCACATCCAGACACATCCAAACATGCTATGTGACTTAGCGGCAAGTGATTTCACTTCTCTGTGCCCCAATCCCCTTGTCTGTGAAACGGGGATGGTAACACTGCCTACCTCATAAGGGTGCTGTGCAGGTTAAATGAAACAGTATAGTACGTGGAAGCTTCCAGCAGTTTCTGGCATGTAAGCTGCTGTGTATGTGTTAGTTATTATTATCATCATTATCTTTAACTTCCTGCGTCTCCTGGACCACGTGGCATCTAAATTCTTTTACAACAATGGTGATGTTCGGGGTTATCTTTTTGTTTCTGGGTTGGCAAATTAGGTCATAGTGTGTCTTGTTACATCTTATCTGTACCTCATTGGGGTCATGGAAGTTGTTTCCTTAGAAGGTGGTCATGGACAGGGCTCTACTCACTAGAGCGCAGGGCCACCTCTTCGGGCTTTGATTTCTTTCCTGCTGGAGTCCTCAGCTTTTGACCTTCAGTGGGGGTTGTCTCTGCTTTCTGTTCTCTATGAAAATCGCTTCACAAGAATCTGCTCCCCTGTGAGCCCTTTGAGGGGAGGAGACTGGCCTTGAATTTCTTTGTAGCCCCTTCCGGCCTGGAGCACTCACTGATGTTGATCCAGATCTGAAGATTGCATTTTTTCCTTCCATCCGTCTAATTCTAGACCAAGGATTGTTTATTGCTTACTTACTAGTTATTTAAGGGAAATTGGTGATTTCTGGGACCCAGATCCAAGTCTGTGTTGCTAGAGGAAGTGTATAACACACACACACACTTTCCCTCTCTCCCTCCCCCTCTCTCTCCTTGCCCCCCCCCCATCTCTCATATCTCTCTCTGCTACAGATTTTGAAGTACTTTGCCATTTCTGTGTTGTTTCATCCTCTTCTCACTCCCCGAGTGTCTTTCGACCTGGATTTATTCTTTTATTCTCACAAACTCTCTGGCTACTCTTGCCTGGACTTCACAGCCTAGGAGGCCATCAGGGAGACAGGAAACAAGGCTGATTCTCTATGTTCTATTATGTAGAGACGGGGCTAAAGCCAAGCCGACTGCTGCCTTCCCAGGGCTGCCTGCCCAGTGTGCTTGGCACTGGCCATCACTGGGGCCCCCAGAGAGTGCCATGCCCACCCCGTGGCTCCAGGCACTGAGCACCTTCCACTCCCTCAGCTCTGCGGTAACTCGGGCATGAGAGGAGGGGCTTCCATCATGTCAGCCGCAGTCTGCAGGTGGAGGTGGGGAGGGTATCTAGCTGTGTGTGGTTTGGACATACTGTCCAGATTTTGTTTCAGTGCCAAGTCCTTGGGGCAGGAACCCTGGCTATTCTCTTCCTCTTTGTAGTCTCCAGTATTTCTGTGACCTGTGACCTTCTCTCTTTCTTAGCCCCATCCATCCTTAATCTCCCTTCCCACACTCATCTTCTGCCCTGTCAGGCATTGGGGTGTCTGATTGGAAGTAATGTACAGATCTGTCAGGGCCTGCTTTTCAGCAGGTGCATACAACTTTAGTCATCTATCTCTCTAGCATCTTTGCACTTCTACATACTAGGCAACAAGCCAGGCTAGAGTGCATTAAGGCAGACTCTCCCTCCCTGGAGTTTAAAGGCCAACAGAAATAATGCTGATTTTCATAATAATGACGGTATTCCTATGGTCTGACTATTGTGAAACCCTGCGGGACAGAACGTTGGGCACAGGAGAGGTGAGTCCTTGTAAAATACGTAGGGCAATGTTAGAGACCTGCGTCCTGTCAGGGAGGAGGGTCCTGGGTGGGTCCTGCAGGAAGGGTCTGGGTTGAGTGAAAACTGGAAACCTGGCTGACGGTCATGGGGAAACTACAAAAGGGAACAGAGGAGCCAGCACGGAGGAGGGAGGGGCCTGCCAGGCAGACTGCGTCTTCCCATGAGTTGTTACATTGCGCTTTCATGGGGCCTCAATAGCTGGTCTCGCTTGCTCCTTCCGAGGACCTTAGCCAGGCACCCAGAGCTAGGTACGGTGACAATTATTCTGACCATTTTAGAGATGAAGAAACATGAGCAGTGCGCCCAGCATAGCATGTCCAGTGTGGGGCTGAGCACTTAGCACCTCTGAAGTTCCCCCATGATTTACTGAATGGCCTGCTTGACCCATGATGAGGCAGGATCAGCTCCCTGTGCCCTGAGGCACCCCTGTTTCCCATTTCACCAGGGGGAATTGTCTGCTTCGGCCAAGAGGCTTGACTCACAACTCAGGCTTGATGGCAGCATGACCCCATTGCCTGTGGGTGGAGAAGATGGTGCTGCTACAGTGCAATCTGGTCTTTATGCTTCTTCATTTCAAGGCACAGGAGCTGTTAAAAACAAAGAAGCCAGCCCCAGGAATGATTGCTCTGAGTAGGTGGGTGTGGATGGTGTGTGTGCTCATGTGCATGGGCTGGTGACGGATGGGCTGGCTGCACGAGCAGCTGCCAGCCTGCCCATCTCTGAGGGCTGACAGCTCCCAGTTGAGGGGCTCTGAGGGGCCTTCTGGGGTGCCCTCCTCCCTCGGATCACCACACAGTAAATGAGATGATTCCAGCTGGCTGCCCAAGGGCCCATCAGGGGCCATTCTAATCTCCCAGGCAGTCCCAGAAGTGAATTTACAGCGATATGGTAAAAATGAGGCCGCATGATCAATGGATCCCTGGACGATCTCTTCCAGGAGACACAAATGTATATTGTAACAAAACTTTATTTTCTTCTGAAAATTACCTACATGATGAATAGGGCCTGACACAGGCCAAGCTGTTCAGCATAAAAACCGCCCGGATTCTTTGCTCCCTCTTCAGGGCTGCTTCGCTCACTCCATTACTTCGTCCCATGACCTTCGTTTTGTTCTTTGACACATTGTGCTTTATATTGTGCGGAATCACGAAAGGAGAAGGAAGATCTGTGGAAATACACAAGCTTCATATTCCATTCCGCTTGGTTTCCATTTGGTATTTCTGATGTGACTCAGACTAAGCATGAAAGCCCCCTCATGTTCCCCCGACAGAGTGCATCTGTTCCTGTGACTGAGTCACAGAGCACGTTCCCCAGGTATTCCGCCATCTCTTTCATCACCGGGTCCCTGAGAGGCCTCAGCTCTCTGCCCCTGGGTTCAGCCTGGATGAAAAGGATTCGCCCCTTACCCTGGCTTTGGGGATGGGGGCGTTGCCGAGTCTTAGGAGGGAGGACTTCTTAGTAGCTGGTGCCAGTTCGTGCCTACAGAGAGGTTCTAGGGACACTGGTAAGAAGAATTGGGATGTGTCAGGCAGCACATTCCCATACAGAAGTCCTGCTTCCTTGATTATGGTTATTTACCTCTGTGTTTTATGCACTCTGTGAGGACAGGGGTCTCTGGTAGATGTCTTAGTGCCCGTTCGCCCAGATACAGACCCTGAGACAAAGATTTGAAAGCATTCGTTTATTTGGGAGGTGGAATGGGGAGTGAGGAAGTAGGGCTGGGATGGGAAGGCATCCCCCAAAGGGGGTGTCATGCAGATTGTCACTGTGGACAATGGGAGCTTCATCCCCAGGGGGACTGTGGGAGCCAGCGTATAACCCTCCCTGCACAGAGTCAACCTGCTCAAGGGCTCCGGGAGCCCTAGTGTTTAGGGATCAACCCCCAGCAGTCTCTGCATGAGAGCTAATGGGGGCAGGGTAACTACTTAAGTGGCAGCAAAGCAAGCAGGCTCCAGACAAGGAAATGCAGGTGCCAGAGCCAGCTGTTAGGCAGGTGGGTGATGATGTGTGACCAGGGGTTGCTGTGGGCAGAGCAACCTGTAATACAGTGACTTTGTACTTAACACAGATGCTTCTGGGGAAGCCAGGATGGCTCAGTGGATTAAGTGCTCGCCTTGCAGCCCCAGGGACTGAGGATCAAATCCTGACCCTGGCCTGTATAAACCCATATACTGAACTGGGATGTGTTTCCCATACGGGAGGCCCCCAGTTTGGTTCTGTCCATGGCGTGCTTTCCATGCGGGAGGCCGCTGGCCCAGTTCCTGACCTGTGCGACACACCACCCACCTGTGTGGACTGAAATGATGTTGACAACTGATGGTGTACAACTATGGAGACTGCTCTGGGCCCTCCTCCTTCTTTCTGTCAAAACGATACAAATAAATCTTTAAAAAAAAAAGAGACGGATGCTTCCCATTTGTAAAGGGTGGTGAATTTGGGAGAAGTGGGGCTGGATTCTTTAACGCTCTTCTCCTTGGTTTTGTTCTCAGTTCTTTACCAAGAGGCCAACAAGGAACCAGTGATTCATGCCTTGGGAGAACGCACTCAGTGATTGGGCTGAAATCCTTATGGTGTCCAGCCAAGTCTGCTTCCTCTGACTACTCTCCCCTGCTCTCCTCCCAGGTGCAAGGAGCTGAAGTACTCCAAGGAGCTGCCCCAGATTTCCATCATATTTATCTTCGTGAACGAGGCCCTGTCGGTGATCCTGCGGTCAGTCCACAGTGCTGTCAACCACACGCCCACCCACCTGCTGAAGGAAATCATCCTGGTAGATGACAACAGTGATGAAGGTAGGGGGTGGCTGACCTACAGGCTTCTTGGGGAGAAAGATGGCAGCACACGATACTAGGGAAATGGCCACATTCATTCCAATGTGAGCCCAAGCATCTGTCTCCCTAGGGAATGGGCGATGTTTTAGAGAAAGACGTCTTCGCAAGTGCTAGTTAATTAGTCCCCAAGTCCTCTAGGGCAGTTAAGAATAAATTATTGGTTATGGATCTAGACTAATTTATCTTCTTCCTGTTACCTAAAGGAGCTGACATTGAAGGGCTTAACTCTTCCGCACTCTCCACCCCCTACCCCATCTCTGTTGTCTTTTTCCAGAAGGCAAAAGAAAGGGTGAAATTCTGTTCTGTGACAGGAACTGCTCAATGTACACCGGGATTCCCCTCTGGGCCACTGTGCCCACAATGACCGGAGGTGGAAATGAGCCGTGTTTGCAGACTTTTGGAGTTCAGCTCTGTTAGGAATAGAGGCTTAACTAAAAACTAGGAAACAAGCAAATATTGGCTGGTGATATGAAAATCCCTCGAGGTCCTTGGATTCAGGGGTCTGGTGTCAAGGTGTGAAGGGAGCTGGTTTGGCTAACTGCGCCTTTGTGTTGGCTCAGAGACTACAAACCTCACTGTGCTCACTGCAGGGAGAAACCCCACAAGCTGATAGCAGAGAATAAAGCTAGCCGGTGTGCACACTTAAGGCCAAGGAGGCTTATCTTCTGAGCAACTGAAGGATTAAGGGGCAGGCTAAATCCCTTGTTCTGTGCATACCGAGTAGAGAAGGGTCGCCCTGTGTGCTCCTGGTCAGCAGAGGGCAAAGAAGAGGCAGGACAAGCCTCAGTCCTGTTTGAAACCTGATTATTTCAGGAGCTCCGGGCTGAGCCTGTCATGTTTCTGACATGTCCCGTTGAGCCTTCTGCCCGGCCTGACAGTTACGGGTGTGCGCTGAGTGTGCTGGACTCGGCCATGGGCCACACAGAGCACCTCTCCAGGGCCTCTGGATTCGGAGGACAGACGCATCCTTCGCTGGTTTGCCCACGTCCCTGTTTTTCTCCCTTTACCTCCGGCCATTCCCTCTCTCCAGACTCTTCTGAAACTGACACTGGGAGTCTGCTGGTGGGGAGGGTCTTCCAGAGCCCTTGGCAAAGCCTCTGTCCCTGGCTGGGCCACAGCGGCCCTCCCTGCAGCCGCTCTGTGTGCCCAGGGCCGACCTGCTCCTAGTTCTCCCCCATTTGCTGGCTAAGTGCCATGTGTGGCCCAGGTTCCTGATGTGTCGCAGCCCCGGAGCAGCCGGTGCTGACGTCGGAAGGCTGCTCCATGTATATCGCTGCATGTGACAGTGCCGTGGCTGGCAAGCGGCACTCCTGGTCCTGGGCAGGACTTGGCTGTACAGGGCCTGGGGGCAGCGAGGACAGGGCTGGGGCAGGGCCAAGGCTAGTGGCAGTGTGGCTGGAGGTGCTGCAGAGAAGAGCTGGCAGCCAGAGACGACAAGGAACTGTGAGTGCTGGACTGGACTGAGGTGATCACCAGTGGTCCCTCTCCCACCGAAATCTCCACAGAGCCCGGCCAGAGAGGGAGGACGGGAGGGCCCAGCGGAGTCTCCTCTAGAACAGAAGCTCCGGGAGACTTCAGTGTGCATGCGCCCAGATACAGACCCCGAGACAAAGATTTGAGAGCATTCGTTTATTTGGGAGGTGGAACGGGGAGTGAAGAAGTAGGGCTGGAAAGGGAAGGCATCCCCCAAAGCGGGTGTCATGCAGATTGTCACTGTGGACAATGGGAGCTTCATCCCCAGGGGGACTGTGGGAGCCAGCGTATAACCCTCCCTGCACAGATTCAATCTGCTCAAGGGCTCCGGGTCCCCTGGTGTTTACATGCGTTTAGCATCAGACCCTGTCACTGGGGATCCTCAGGGAGCCCCACCCAGGAGGAAGGTTGGCTTCTGGTTGTCTGTGGTGGGGCTG
Organism: Craseonycteris thonglongyai; assembly: GCA_004027555.1. NCBI lineage: Eukaryota > Metazoa > Chordata > Mammalia > Chiroptera > Craseonycteridae > Craseonycteris > Craseonycteris thonglongyai. Next base: position 15,980 of record PVKE010016582.1, on the reverse strand, counting down.
AGGATTCTCATTTCTCAAAAACTGCTGTGGGTTGCTGGTTCTGCTGCTGCAGGGACCACACTCTGGGAGCCACTGAGTTACCGGTAAATACTACATATTTCATTGATTCACACTTTAAGTTTACGTGAAGATGCTGAGTGGGTGAGAAAAAGCAGGAAGAGGTATTTGGTCCAGTCTGACCAAAAACTTAATTCCCATTTATCCTTCCCTGTCCCCCCCCACCCCCCCACCCCACACACACACCCCTAGGGGACCAGGAGCAGACTCTATTAAAGGCATTTCTCTCACTTCCTTCTCTGGCTCTAGCGTCTATATTTTCTCTAGGCCAGAAGTGCCTTCTCTTTATGGGAAGAGAAATTTTACATTTTTTTTCTTTATCAAGATTTTTTTCTTGTGACTAGTATTACTGAGTTTTATAAATATTCTGTATACACTTGGAAAGATCCCACACTGTAATCATGGAATTGAATTCCTGCCTGGCATCAGTTTTGTGTATTTAGATAGACTATGAATTTATCTTCCTAAGTCTTTTTGATAATGACATTTTAACATCTCCTACAATGACTATTCTTTCCCGTGTTCCTAATAATGTTTGATTTCTATATCTTGTTGTCAGTTTCTTTGGCAACATAGATTTGTATCTGCATGGCTTCATTATTAGTGGTGGTTGTTACCATTATGTAATGCTCCCTTTATCTTCAAAACATTTTTGCCTTGCATTTACTTTGCCTAGCATTAATGTTTTTATCCCTGCTTACCTTCTGTTTAGTTTGATTAAAATGTTTTTTTCCCAGCATTACCATTTTTTCTTCTCTTAAAAGAAACGCCTGCTCTTTGTAGGGAAATTTGAATGTGTTAAAAAGCACATATTGTTGGAAAAAACAAATACAGCAGAGACTAGCCAGAAGCGACTGCTCATTTGCCCATATTCTCACCCTCTTTTTACTGCATGTTTTGCGTAGGTAAGATCCTATAGTAAAACAAGTTAGTGTTCTTGTTTTCCCCCTACACAATGAAGCATATTTTACTTTTTGTTAAAAAACCTCTGTGAACATGATTTTAATGAGGTCTTGTAGAATGGTCCATTCGCCTGCTGGTCAAGACTAGCTCAGGTGGGAATGATAGCCACCCACTTCCATTTGTTACCACATTCATTCAAGATAAAAAAGGTTTTTCCAGGGGGAAAAAAAGAATGGCTCAGGGTATTTGTGAGAAGACAAGTGACTATATATGTGCATAGGCAAGTCAGGGTCTTCTCCTTGTCATTTTTTAAAGTGATTTGTTTCATTAAGCATGAATATTGACATCGGCCTAAGTTAAGCCCAAGTAAAATGTAATCCCATGTATTCTTATACATTAAACTGAAATCACTCAGGCAAACTTGTTGGTAATCGCTGCTCAGCGAATCCAATGGGCACTTCCCTGCTGCGATCAGGCCATGATGGACGGTGGCTTCCTTCCTGGATTCCTCTTCCTGGGGCCCCAGAACCCCTCTCTTCTGATTCTCCTTCACCTTCCTCCCTTTTAGCTCCGTGCTTTCATTGTAGGCTGACCACATTTCCTTGAGACAAATGGGATTTGGGGGTGACAGACATTGATCAGGGGTATGGAATATTCCATACTCATGAAGAAAGAATATGACAACAAAAGTTTGTCACACGGACATATTGAGCTAACAATTATTCTTCAGTGACAGAACTCATACAAAAATTTAGGTAAATGTAGAGGGGGACTGTCTCTCACCACAGTTGTACCATGAATATTTCTTTGATGCAGTAATCTTATTCAGCAAATTTTGGTCTTTCAATACCTTATCATAAAACTTCTCACACTCTGTGACACAATTTTGTTTTATAACTTACAGCCCTCATTATTTCAACACTTAATCTAGATTTTTAAATGGTAAGATACCTAACCTTACTACAAAAGAACATGGGAAAGGCTACAGTGAATAACACTAATTTGGTGCATATTAAACACAAAAATAACTCATAAATAATACATGTATCAATAAAATACTTATAAAATATCATATGAGTGGTAAGAAGATCTGTATGGCATACCACACTGAATACTCTAATGCAAGACTGCAGTGGCCAGACTGTAAAAAATCATCAACGTACACCAAAAAAAAAGGAATGAATACCTCAACTACAATCACAAGCCAATATATGCTTACAGTTCCACTGTAATAATAATAAATAAAAAAGAAAGCTACTAGCCTGTTGAACTGCACTATGAGTCTGAAAAGTTAGACTCATACTGAATGTAGGGCAGAAAGAATCTCTATGGGTCAAGTGATGGTAGAAATAACAGTAAGACTCACAGTCACTGTATCCCACACTCCTAATCTGATGGAAGCAAACAGCCAGGTGAGCCTGTTCAGCAGTTTGTGTGCATCGAGACCCTCCTGACTCCCACATGCTGAATGGGGCTTAGTGACTCCCTCTTGAATTCCCTGCTGCTATAGACAAGCAAGGGGGCAATGCCTGATTGTCGCTAGCTCAGGTAGCCTGGTCCTGACTGGGTAAAGTAAATGGAACTTCCTCTTAAGTCACACTAATAATTTTACTGCATGCATCGATTAGCTTAAAGCTTTATGGTAAACTGTGTTCAGTTTTTACAAAAACTTTAAAAAGGACAAAATTGACATTTATATTAAAATGACGGGATTGTCAGGATATATGAAAAACACGGTACTGTCCCATTTAAAGTGGTACATATGGCCAGCCTATTTTACTGGGATCCCTTGTGAGTCTCACCATCAGGACACTGCATAGTTCCACTACTGTGCACATTCTGAGGATCCCCAAATCTGTCCTAATAGCCCAGAGCACCTCAACCTCTCCCCTGAGCTCCAAACCTGCATCCTCTGTCTCCTAAATGGCTGCCCAGGGCCCCTCACTGGTCTAATAACTAACATTTTCCTCTTAGCCTTGGAAACATGTTTCTTATCCTTATTTTCTGTCTCAGGGAAGAGCTTCCCTTCTTCTCAGTTATCTCATTATCAAAGACTGGATGGAAGGCTGGGGAGGATGAGATAGCTCAACAGGTTGAGCACTTGCCTCACAATCGCAAGGTCCGCGGTCCCATTCCTGGCCCCTGCCCATGCAAACCCATATGCTGAACTGTGGTGCAACTGGTAACCGCTTTGATGGCAATGAAGGTTCACACCTCCCATGCGGGAGGCCCCCAGTTCAATTCCCACCCCTTGCAGTGCAGCGCCACATCTACCAGTGTAGAGTGGGACTATGTCACAAATGATATGCAACTGTGGAGACTGCTCTGGGCCCTCCCCTTTCTCTCTCTCCCTCTCTCTCACCTTCTCTCAAGCAATGAAATGGTTCTTTAAAAAAAGTTGAAAGTCTTTCCATACTCTTCTGCTTCCCTTTCCCACTTGCATCTGGTTAGTTACTCTTGAGTGTGATTCTTCCTGGCCATATCCCAAGCCATTGATTTTTGTTCAGGCCCTCAGTATTATTTACCTTGAAATTTCTTCGAGAGGTTAATGGTGCACAGAACTATTTTGATGGTAAATCTTGACACACACACACCCCATCATCTTTCGTTTCTTTTTCCTTATTTTAATTGAGACGTAATTCACATAACATAAAATATGCCATTCTAAAGTATACAGTTCAGTGGCTTTCACTACATTCACAATGTTTTGCAACTATTGCCACTATCTAATTCCTGGATATTTCCATCAGCTCCAAAAGAAACCCTGAACCCGTTAGATATCTCTCCCAGTTCCTTGGACAACCATTAAGGTACTTTCTATCTCTATGAATTTGCCTATTCTGGACATTCGAAATAAATAAAATCTATAATATGTGGCCTTTTGTGCCTGGCTTCTTTCACTTAACATAATGTTTTCTAGGTTCATCCATGTTGTAGCATGTATCAATACTTCATTTCTTTTTGGTGCCAAATCATATTTCATTATAGGGATATGCCATATCTTATTTATCCAGTCATCAGTTAATGGATATTTGGGTTGTTCCCACTTTTTGGCTATTAAAAATAATACTGCTGTGAACATTCATGCATAAGTTTTTATATGGACATGTTCTCAGGTCTCTTGAGCATATACCTAGGTCTAGGGTATATCCCTTGGGCCATTTGATAATTCTCTGGTTAATTTTCTGAGAAGTCATGGAACTGTTTTCAACAACCAGACTGTTTTTTACAGCACATACACCATTCCTACCAGCAATGTGTGAAGGTTCACATTTCTCCACATTCTCATCAACATTTGTTCTTTTTCTTCTTCTTTCAATTATGCCCACCCCAGTTGGTGGTATCTTGTGGTTTTATTTGCATTTCTCTAATAACTAATTATTTTGAGCAGCTTTTCATGTGCTTATTTACCATTAGTCTATCTTTTTTGGAGAAATGTCTGTTCAAATCTGTTACCCTTTTTGAAAATGAGTTGTCTTCTTATTTTTGAGTTGTCATTGTTCTTCATGTATTCTTGGGTATGCATTCTTATCAAATATATTCTGTAATTATTTTTTTGCAAATACATTTGCAAATATTTTTTCCCACGCTGTGGGTTTTCTTTTTACTTTCTTGATAGTATCCTTTGATACAAAAAGTTTTTAATTTTGATGAAGTGTCTGTTTTTCCCTTGGGTACTTGAACTTTTGGTGTCATATCTAAGAAACTGTTACCTAATCCAAGGTCACAAAGACTTACACATATGTTTTCTTCTAAGAGTTTTATAGCTTTAGCCATCTTTATTGATCATGACTTAATGTTTGTACAAGTATGTGGTTTGAGTTAGGGATCCAAGTTTATTTTTTTCCATGAGGACATTCACTTGTCCCATTATCATTTATTGAAAACATTAATCTTTCCCCATTGATTGGTCAGGGCACCCAGGTCAAAAATCACTGACTATAACTATGAGAGTTTATTTTTGTATTCTAAACCCTGTTTAATTGATCTATATCTCTATCCTCATGCCTATACCACACTGTCTTGATAAATCACTCCTTTGTAATAAGTTTTAAAATCAAGAAGTATGAGCCTTCCAATCTTGTTCTTCTTTTTAAAGATTGTTTTGTCTATCAGAGTACTATATATTGACATATGAATTTTGGGACCAGCTTGTGCCCTTCTTCAAAAAGGCAGTTTAAATTTTTTTACAGATTGCATTAAATCTAAAAATCAGTTTGAGTATTGTCAACTTAACAATATTAACACTTTCAATCCATAAACATAGGGTGTCTTTCTATGTATTTAGGTCTTCTTTAATCTCTTTCAGCAATGTTTTATAGTTTTCAGTGTACAAATCTTGCACTTCTTTGGTTAAATTTATTGTCATTGATGCTATTTTAAATGGAATTGTTTCCTTAATTTTATTTTTGGACTGCTCATTGTTAGTGTAAAGAAATGCAACTGAGTTTTGTGTATTGATCTTGTATCTTTCTATTTTTCTTTGTTTTTTCCCCTCTATTTTTCTGAACGTTTTTACTAGCTCTCATAGTTTTGTACGTGTTTTGTATATGTTCTTTAAAACTTTTTATATATAATGAACTCCCATCTTCAAACAATGATAATTTTACTTATTTCCAATCTAGATGCCTTTTATTTATTTATTTTTATTTTGGCTTAGTTTTCCTGGATCTTTTATTTTTAAAAATGTACTTAATAATAAATGCTTCTTATCCTGCCATGTCAAGAACAAGACATTGGCCTATGTGCTTTTGTAAGAGTTTACAACAGTCTCTTTTGGAAAAGACAGCTAAGTCATGAGAGAGCTTAGGGAAACACAGGGCTCATTCAAGCGGGGGCATCTAGCCAGGCTACAGTATGACCCAGGTACTGGCTATAAGGCAAACATCTGGACAGATGCAGTGTCTGCTCTGTGATCTCTTCCTCTGACCTCCTCAAGGCATACTGCTTACCCGCCGCGAGGAAGTCAAAGCAGACCACATCTGAGGGATGACATGAAGGTGCTCAGCTGATCCAGGCAGCAGGCATATAGAGAGGGCTCAAACTTAGTCAGCCTGTGTTCAGAACATCCAGTGATATGGAAGAATGAGAACAATCTGTTCTCACCAGACATTATTCCATTCATCAGGACAGCAAAAATGACAAAGATTAATAACATTCAGTGTTGGTGAGGACATAGAGAAAAAGACACCTTCATGTACTTTTCCTGGGTCAGTACCATGTATCTGGAGAACACATTGTCAATTCATATGAAAAGTTCTTGTCTCATTCAGGTAATCTATACTCAGCTGAAAGGAAAGTAAGTTTGCAGGAGAGATAGCAATTACAACCTTCAATGTGTCTGCCTTAGGTCACGCTGTTCTACTGTGGACATACTGTCGCAGTGCCTGTGCATCACTGTCACCTTGGCTTTCCCTTCACCATGCTCCTGTGCATCTCCTTTGGCCCCTCCTATGCTGGATTCCATGCCTTTCTTTTTCTCAGTTTATATGCTTATTTTGGTGAAATGTGCAACTATAAGCCTCTTAAAAAAGACTGCAAGGAAGATCCAAATCTTTTGGATCATCCATCTCTAAAGAAAGCTTTATTCTAATCTTATATGTGAATGATGGCCTGGTTGAGTTAGGTATCACCTTCTTTCTGCATTTTGATGCTTTTCCTCAATTATCTTTTGTCTTTCATTGGTTAAAAAAAAATAAAACCAAAGGCATTCTAATTTCTGATCTATTATATTTTGTTTTCCTTCTGGAAGCCTGTGGAATCTTCATTTTGTCCCTATAGTTTTGAAATTTACAATGATGAGCACTAGGGTGAATCAGTTTTCAACCGCTGGGCTGGACATTAGTGGCTTCAATAGGGAATCTAATGTCAGTTTGGGGAAAGTTTCTTGGAATATTTAACTAATAATTCCTCCTCAATATTTTCTATAATCTCTTTCCACATCTCCCATTCTTCCATTATTAAGCCCCCTAGATTGAACCCTGATTTTCTTATCTCTTTGCTATCTTATCATGTTGCTCCGCTTTGTTTGCTTTCTGCAATTTTATTTTTCTTCCCTTCTATTCAGTATGATTTTTATTTCTGCTATCGTGATTTTGCTTCCATATGTTCATTTTTATTCTCTAAAGTTCCCTTTTATAGCATATTATTTTTATTTAATAGAAGCAATATGTTTTCTTATCCCTTGGAGGATATTAATGTTTAATTTAATTTTTTATTTTTTCTCCCTGCATAGTCTGTTTTCACAATTTGCTTTTTTCTTTATGTTATTTACTTTTTATCTTCCATGTTGGATGCTTTCCTAGGGTGTCCAGTAGGGTTGTTGTTTGCTCATGATCGTCTTTTAGAAGGTGCTTAAACAGCCCCAGGACCTGGGCCGGTAGAAGTAGACACTTATTGTTTAATGGGTATAAAGTTTCAAATTGGAAAGCGTTCTGGACTTGAATGGTGGTGATGGTTGCACAACTGTGTGAGCGTATGTAATGTCACTGAACTGTACACTTAAACATAATTAAAATGGAAAAGTCCACATTGTATATTTTATGCACCCATGTGCACATATGTGTGCACACATTCTCTCTCTCTCTTTCTGGTTTTGACAGCTGAGAGATCTGACACATCTGTCACTGTGGTTACCCTGTGAACCTGCTTTCCAGCTTCCCCAGTGTTGTGGTTGTTATCTCTTGTGTTCTCCCTGACCTGAAAGGTTATGGGTTTTCTTTTGTTTTGAATCCCATTACTTTCATTTTCAATGACTTTGAATAGAGAACAATGTCAGATTCATGAGTTAAACTCATCATCTTATCCTGAAGGGTGCATATTCATTTTTAAGAACTTTTAATATGAATTGATAAATTGCTGTCCAGATATGTGGTACTATCCCATGGAAAGTGTATGAATGTGTCTTTTTCTCTGTATCCTCACCAACACTGAATCTTATTAATCATTATCATCTTTGCAATTCTGATGAATGAAAAATGGCATATCAGGGAAGCCGGGATGGCTTAGTAGGTTTAAGTGCTTGCTTTGTAGACCTGGGGTCCGAGGATCGAATTCTGGCCCTGGCCTGTGCAGACCCATGTGCTGAACTGGGGTGTGCTTCCCATGCCTGAGGCCCCCAGCCCAGTTCCCGCCCTGTGCAACCCCTGCCCACCTGTGTGGAATGAAACTTGTTGAAAACTGATGATGTACAACTATGGAGAGTGCTCTGAGCCCTCCTCCTTCTCTTTGTCTCTGTTTCTCACTCTCTCTCTGTCAAAAGCAATAAAATACATCTTTAAAAAGAAAAAAGAAAAGAAAAATGGCATATCATTTTAAAATCTATGTTTTTTAATATTACTGATGATGATTTTTATGTTTGACAAGTGCGCGCACACCCAACCCACACACGCATATATATATAATTTGTTTATTAATGACCCCTTATTTTTTTAATTGATTTATCTTTATCTTATTTTTGATTAAAAAACACTTTATCTATATTAAACTCCTTTTACATTCATTTTGCAGGCATTCCTCTCAACTTACGCTTTTTAATTTGTTTACAGTATTTTTGACGAACACAAATTTTACATTTATATATACTCAAATCAATCAGTTTTTTTCTTTTGATGATGTCCTGAGAAAGTTCTTTATTGTCCCTAGATGGAACAAATATTCATATATGTTTTCTCATAGATATTTTTTTTCTAATGAAATTCCAGATACATTAAATATTTCTTTTTATATCTTTTTTTTTTATTTATAGAGAGTAATTATTTTATCTTCAGTGCATATTTATTTCTATTTTACTCTTGACAGATAGAGAGAGAGACAGAGACAGAGACAGCTAGAGAACCGAACTGTGGGAACTCCCCAGCTCAGCACGTGGGTCCTGCCTGGGCCGGAGCCGGGATTCGATCCTCGGTCCCCGTGGCCCCAAAGCGAGCGCTCAACCCGCTGAGCCGTCCCGGCTTTCCCCACATTAAATATTTTTAAATTAAGGTGTGAGAGTTTTAACATAGAGACCCTTGTCTCCAAGCCTGGTTATGTCAGTTTATTTAATAATCCACTCTTTAATTACTGATTTGAAATTTTCTATTTTCATACAATATTTAGATTTGCAAACATTGAGGCTGAATCACATGAGGGATGCTTGGTTCTGAAGGAGGGTGGAGAAGGGAGGAGTTAAAGATGATGCGTAGGGCCCTGGTTCAGGGATAGGATGGGCGTTGTGCTGTTTATTGAGGGAAATAATATGGTAGGAGTGGTGGGTTTGGGAAAGGGATCAAGTTCACTTTCCTGGATATGTTAAATCCAAATTCCTGTGGAAGTTTAGTGTGCTTTCAAACCTAAGGAGTAACTTCAGCCTTCAAGGTTTCCTTAAAATAAGAGTAGAGGCTTCTTCATTTCTGCTATTATAATCCTGAATACATTTTAAAATAAGTTTTATCAAGCTTTTTAACTGCTGCTTTAAAAACTTACCTCATTACCTTCTTTGTCCTTAATTAACAGCGTGCAGAGGAAGAAGCGGAATCAAATGCTGTATGGTCTTGGAGCAGGCACTCACCCTTCCTGATCCTGAGTAAATTGGGGGTAATAGTGGCTTTTGTTCAGGGTTTAAATCATGAGGTTTAGAAATAACTCTTGTAAAAGCCCATAGTTCAAATCCTGGCAGTATAACCAAGGGCATTACTATTGAATGTACTCATGGTGTTATTGATTTGTTAGCTTCAGCTCTTTCCTCAGCCTTCTACTTGTGTCTCACCCTCTGTGAGAAGCCCCCCATCCCCCGATTTCTCAGCTACAGCCAGGTTGGGGGCCCTGGGCCTCTTTCAGTGCTGTGTTTCCAGGGCCTTGCACACTGTTAAGACGTGGTGATGGCTGCTGAATAGATTAATTTATTATACGTGCTGCCGAAGCGAGTGCTGCATAGGTTAATTTATTTTTTTTATTTTTATTTTTTTTTTAATATTTTTATTTATTTATTTTTGACAGAGAGAGAGACAGAGAGAGAGAGACAGAGAGAGACAGAGAGAGAGACAGAGAGAGAACTGAACCGGGGGAGCTCCCAGTTCAGCACATGGTTCGGCACGGGCTGGGGCCATGATTCGATCCTCAGTCCCCAGCGCTGCAAAGTGAGCGCTTAACCCACTGAGCCATTCCGGCTTCCCCAGCATAGGTTAATTTAAACTGCACGTGTGCAGTCTTTTTTCTACTTTCTTTGACATCTTCCTGGGAGTTTTTGTATTTGGCATTATTGTAAATATTTTGCCTTCTACTCTATAGTTATTTTGGTTTAAGACTCAAAAAAGGCCTATTTCCAGTACTTATTGCTTGAGTCTCGTGGCGACTGGACAGCTGTCAGCTTATCTGTAGCATTTCCCCGTGGAGCCAGCACACCTGTCAAAAGCTCTTCTCGTTGTTGGTGTGTTGAAAGGTTGATGGCAGGATGACTGGAATTAGTGAACTTTTTTGAGTGGAAGGATATACCCTCTGGACTTCCAAAAGGGGTTTTCGAGGAAGCACACTGACATTGTTTGCTTTCTTCTTGGTTTATAATTGAAGAGATAGGAGGAGTCCTGTGTTCCTGGAAGATAACAGTTTTCCTGTGCTGTAGAAGCTCCAAGGGAAGTAGCCAAGAGACACCTCGTTATCACACATTTCCATGCTGGGCCAGGCCTCCTTCTGTGAACACCACCTGCCTTTCCCCTGCCTGTAAACAGCCTCCCTCATCAGAAATAATACTTGTTTTTGTCCCCAACCAGATCACTGCAGTGTGACAGCATTTGCTCTGTGGGTCTGTAATCACAACTGGTTTTGCATTTACATTTCTTCTTGTGTATTTTTCGGTTGTAGGAAGGAGAGGATAAGAGGAGCGTGTGTATCTTTACACAAGAGATAACGTGAGAACCCCCACTAAAGCTTCACATGCTAACAGGCTAAAAAACAGTAACAACAACCAAAAAAGCCTTGTTATTCTGAAGTCATTATACATTCACAAGAAGTTGCAAAAATGTCCAAGAAGCCTAACGTGCCCTTTACTCAGTTTCCTCCAATAGTAACATCTTGTAGTACATTATCACAAGCAGGAAATTAATTTTGGCCACCCTCTAGAGAGCTTACTCTGACCTCACTGCAATAGACTCTCAGTTAAGCAGTACCCGTGGAGATTGGTAGATGCAGGATAAATGTAAGTAGACACTCCATTAACCAGAACTCGCAAGCAACTGGCCCTTGCTTGAGAGTGCTAATTACTTAAGTTCCAGTTAACAGAGAGTCTACTGTATTTATTATAACATGAACGTTTGTGTATGTGTGTATGTGTAGGTAGGTAGTTCTATGCAATGATATCACATGTATAGATCACATGTAACCACCACCACAATTGATATACATAGCTGTCCCATCACCGCAAAGCACCCTCCGCAGCTATCCTTTTATAATCACACCCTAACCCCCACCCCCCATCATCCCTGTCCCCTGAAAACCCTTATCTGTTATATTTTACATCTTTGTCACCACAGGGAACAGTGAGGGGCTCATTTCTTTCCACTGACACAGTAAAGAGTTACAGATTAGCAAAACATAGGAAAGCAGAGTAAAGTTTTATTGAAATAACGTTTCAAGGGAGAAATGAGACAAGTCAAGAGAATCAGTGGCCTGGATGGGTTTGAGGTTTGAGTTTTATTGTTGTCTATGGGCCAGCCCTGCATGTGATGTATAGATTTGGGATGCTTGATATACAGACTTAGGTCATTTGATTGACATGTGTCAGTTATGTAATTGTTTAACTTTTTTTTTAACATTCATTTTGTTTTGAGAGGTGAGAGAGAGAGAGAAGGGGGAGGGCCCAGGGCAGTCTCCACAGTTGCACATCATTAGTTGTGACGTGGTTTCATTCCACACAGGTGGATGTGGGGCTGCGTGGGGCAGGACATAACTGAGACCCTGCTGACCATCCTTGACTGGGCTGATTATGGAGTTTTCTTGCATTATCAAGGAATAGATTTAATGTGTTGTTCTACTCATTCATGTCCATTAACCCAGAAGCAGTATTCTCTTCCCAACATGGCACAGGTGCCCCTGCTACAGGGGAACTACGAGAGAGAAAAGTGGGCTGCTGGCTGAGTGGGTGCTGGCATGGCTTGTCACCTCAGGAAAGACAAGGTGGAACCCTGAAGATGAAACTGCTGTGTCTCAAATGACACAAACCTGACAAAGAGACCAAAAAGACAAGGGCTGAGGATTAGAAGTCCAAGAACTGACAGTATTTTCCTGTTCTCCCTGGAAGAGCCTGGGGAAGAAGAGGGCCAAAAATGACCAAAATCATAGTGATGCATTCATTGGGGGTCCCAGGTGTTCCCAGTGGGGGTCCCAGGAGGTCCCATGGGGGTCCCTGGCTTTATGGGGCTGTAATGGGCCCAGAGGTCAGCCTGGAGGAATTGCCAGTCCCCATATTTCCCGAGTGCTTATTGAAACTCTCCTAAGTTAATAATATAGGATATAACAGAAAGAAGGTCAGAATCTAGAGCAATGGACAGCATTAGAGCCAGGGCTTAGAGGTGTCCTGACAAAACTTTCCCAGAGTCCTTTTTAAAGTCTGATTGGCTTGTTTTATAATTTCTCTAAGGTATAGGCCTTTGGCAAGGAACAGGCTGAGTATGAGCCCAAATCTAGGGGCTCTCTTTGCCCCCATAGCTGAGTAAATTTCAGAGGAAATAGGTCCAGAGTGAGTGGCCAAGACAGAGTACGTGGCTCTCATATTAATTAGAAAATTAACAGGCTTACCCACCATGTCAACGGTCACCCACAATTCCTCCCCTGTCATGAGAATGTCCTTTTTCTTCTTTGAAGCCTGTGGAAAACTCAGGCTCCATCAGTTGATCACAGCCATTTGTAGAGAAGGAGTTGGCCCCTGTTCCCTTCAGGAGAAGGGATCGTCCTTCTTCCAGTGCCCTTTTGTTGGCACAGGGGGCACAACTGATTTGGAGGATGGGGACATTTCTTATTCCAGTGGTCTGGGCTTCTACATCCATAGCAGGCTCCCTTTCCTATGTTCCTCTTCTGGGGTTGTGGGGTGGCCCAGAGGTGGCTTTGGCCTCGATCTGTCTATAACTGCGGTCAAGAGTCTGGCCTGTCTCTGATCTCATCTTCAGTCTCATCGTTCCCTTCTTATCTCATTTTATTTCTCTGTTGTTAAAAACATTATAATAAATTTTCTTTACAACCCCTCTACAACTTTCTCTGTCCCCCTCAGTTTGTCAGTCCTCACTTTTTCAGAAATAACCATCCTTAAAACAAACTACTTTATTTCAGTTCCTTTAAAAATGTACTTCCATACCCTGTACCATTCCTAAAAACACTCATTGCTTTCTTTCCACCAGCTTAAGCATTATAGGTGGCTAATGCTGAGAAGGGGAAAGCAGGTTATGTAGATGGCTCAGGGGCTAAGTAGGCAGGGACATTTGGCTGAGTTATGGAAGTGGATTTAAGTGAGTGGATGGGTGGGAGGTTCTTGTGGGATCATAAAATGGCTAGAATGGTTAGTTTACATTATCAAAGGAGGCCCTGACTATCCCAGAGCAGGAAGAACATTTGGATATAAGGAATCTCCAAATTTGCACTGTTGCTTACAAAAGAAGTCTGATTGTACTTCTGTACTCTAATTAATGTTCCAGTTTAGTGACCAAGTCTCCCCATCAGAGAGTTTGCATTGTGGCCACGTTGTGTTACAAGACAAGATTAGCCTCCATTTCTTTAGAGTCTGCAGTTCAAATTGAGCCCAGTGGGCCAGAAAGCGTCTCAGAGGGCTTCCACTGGGAATGGATGATTGATGACCTGTCAGAAAAGGGAAGAAAAACCTGAGAGTTAGAGAGCTCCACATCTTGCATCATAACTCTGGAGCCTGACATCCCAGGACTCAGGAGCTAGTGGCAGACATCTCTGGCCAGCTTGAGAGGATGGATAAACATAGAGAGTAAAGATACTATGTGCTGTCCATGCTGTGAAGGTTCAGATGGGCATATGATGTGAGATGATAATCCCCACAGAGGAGCATGATTTGGAGATTTGAGAGCCAGAATAGGACCTTGTATCTGAGGTCGGAACAAGTAAGCTACCCATCGGTCTTCCTGGTGTTTCTTGGGCTTGTCAGTGACAATTTGCAAGTATCTCAGGAGAGCGATGCTTGCCAAACTTTGGAGATTGGGGAGTTCAGCCCTTTGCTTCCTTGACAAACCCAGATGGAAAGTTAGGATCCCAAAATAGGCATTAGGTGAGAGTGAGTATATAAGCTATCTAGAAGTTAAGTTAAGGGGCTCCTCTGTTCTTATGTGAGTAAAGTGTTTAAGGAGGCAGGGAAGGCCTAGGAGCATAAATCAAGTAGGGAGCATAGGGCAGGGATTAGAGGACCAAGGTTGGTATTCTAGGTAATAGCAGAGGCAATATGGAAGATAGGGACAATTTCGATCTGATTATTCTATGTAGTGAAGAAGAGTAGAATATGAAGCTTCCTAAGACAGATTAAAATGAAGGAAAGAATAGAAGAAAAGGCCTTTAATAAAGAGAGCGAGAAAGTAAAAGAACAAAGGAATAGAGAGAGAAAGGGGAAAGAAGAAAGAAGAGAAAATGGAGAAGAGAGAGAGAGAGAGAGAGAGAGAAAGAGAGAAGAGCAAAATATAAAGAAAGGGAGAGGGGAAAGAGCATGGAGTGCCCCGCATGAGGCAGAGAGGGCATGAGAGGGAGTTCCCTGTGCTGCCCACGCCCTAGGAGTTGTTTCCCTTCCTATCACCCAGACTAGACTGTGAGTGGGGTGGAGCTATGCACCAATGATGTATCACTCTGGCAGCAGTCCAGGGTCATTGTTGCAGTCACTGGAGCAGCAGCCACCCTGGGGGGTGGGGAGGTTGCCTTCCCATATAGGGCAAGCGGTTGCATCTGAAATGAGCAGTGGGTGGCACCAAGATGGGTGGGTGGTACCAATATGCTGGTGGTGTCAATGTGCTGGTGGTGCCAAGAGAGGGTGAGAGGGCATTCCTCCTGCCATGTGTGACCATAGGGTTTGTCCCACCTCTCCCTATTGGGGTAGCCAAGCTGAAGCCAAGCCCTGCAGGGTCATGCCCTGACAATGCAGCCCAAACTGGCATGCAGATGTTGGAGGTAGAGTGCCCAAACCTGGTGAGCTGAGCACAGGATAGCTGAGTAGCTGATTTTGTGATCCTGGAGCGGCTGATTGTGCACGAAAATACCAGGTGCTGGGAAAGAGGGAAAGCTAGCTGAGCTTTGGACAGAGCAAAATGGGAAACAAAATAAGCCTGATCCTAGAAGGGAGGGGAAGAGATCCAAGAACCAAGAGAGCAGAGAAGTGGTCATGAGCAAAAGAGAAGGAGATCAGGTGGGCAAACAAGATGAAAAAGCCAGGAAATATCGGAGAAAGCAAGTGACTTACATGCAGAATCAGAGTACTCCAGCCCAGAAAACCAGCTGAAGGGAGACAGAAGTGTTTCATCCATGCCTGCAGTGGGATGGCAGGTTGAGCAGGGACTGAAAAGGAGCAGAAGAGAAGAAAACATGCCTTAAGTCTAATGGTAAGTTGACTGCTTACCTGAAGATGATCCAAGTCACAGCACCAAAACTCATCACCAGGAACAGCAAGGGGCTTGGTTCTTCTCTCCAATGCAATAAAGAAATGCATCAGTAAAACAAAGGAAAGCAGAATAAAGTTTTATTGAAATATGTTTCAAAGGAAAAACGGGCCAAGTCAAGAGAGGCAAAACTGCCCAAATGGAGGAAAGAATTGATGAAATTGAACACAGAAGTTTGGAATTGTCAGAGAAGGAAGAAGAGTGAGATCTAAGAGCTAAAAAAAAAAAAGAAAAGAAAAGAAACTTATTTACAAGAACTATCTGACTCAATTAGAAAAAATAATATAAGGATAATAGGTATTCCAGAGGGAACAGAACATGAGATGGGCACAGAGAATTTACTCAGACAAATAGTAGATGAGAACTTCCCAAATCTATGGCAAGAACTGGAACCTC
>PVKE010016581.1:0-31845 GCA_004027555.1 Craseonycteris thonglongyai | reverse complement strand
GTCTTCAGTGCATAGTTATTTCTATTTTACTTTTTGACAGACAGAGAGAGAGACAGAGACAGAGACAGTCAGAGAACCAAACTGTGGGAACTCCCCAGTTCAGCACGTGGGTCCTGCCTGGGCCGGAGCCGGGATTCGATCCTCGGTCCTCATGGCCTCAAAGCGAGCGCTCAACCCGCTGAGCCGTCCCGGCTTTCCCCTAAATATTTTTATTTATTTATTTATTTTTGACAGAGAGAGAGAGAGAGAGAGAGAGAGAGAGACAGAGACAGAGAGAGACAGAGGCAGAGAGAGAACTGAACTGGGGGAGCTCCCAGTTCAGCATATGGTTCCGCACAGGCCGGGGCCGGGACTCGATCTTCGGTCTTTGGTGCTGCAAAGTGAGTGCTTAACCCACTGAGCCATCCTGGCTTCCCCTAAATATTTTTAATGATTTATTTTATTGCTTTTGACAGAGAGAGAGAGAGAGACAAAGACAGAGAGAAACAGAGAGAAGGGGGAGGGCCCAGAACAGTCTCCATAGCTGTACATTATCAGTTTTTGACATAGTTTCATTTCACATAGGTGGGCAGGGGGCCACACACATGGGAGGCATGCCCCTGTGAGCTGGGGGCCAAACTGGGGGCCTCCCACATGGGGCAGTTGCCCCAGAATAATTCAAACTGGGAGCCACACCCAGTTTAGCATATGGGTCTGCATGGGCCAGGGCTGGGATTTGATCCTTAGACCTTTGGGCTGCAAAGTGAGTGCTCAACCTGCTGAGCCATCTGGCATTCCTGTAGTATGTTTTTTGACATTGGTCTTAGTGATGTTTTTGTGGATCTGACTCTAAACACAAGAGAAACAAAAGTAAAAATAAACAAATGACGACTGCATCAAACTAAAAAACTTCTCCACAAATTAGGAGACCATCAAAGTGAAAAGGCAACCTACTGAATAGAAGTTATTTTCAAATCATACATCTGATAAACAGTTAATATCCAAAATCTATAACAAATTTATATAACTCAAAAACCAAGAATTAAACAACCCAAGGTCTAAGTAAACCTTTTTCCAAGAAGAGATACAGATGGCCAACAGTCACATGAAAAGATGTTCAACTTCACTAATTATTAGGAAAATGCAAATAAAAACCACAATGAGATATCATTTCACACCTGTTAGAGTGGCTGTTATCAAAAAGACAAGAAATTGGGAAAAGCCAGGATGGCTCAGTGGGTTAAGCGCTCGCTTTGAAGCCCTAAGGACCGAGGATCGAATCCCGGCTCCGGCCCAGGTGGATCCACATGCTGAACTGGGGTGTACTTCCCGAATGCAGGGAGGCCCCCAGTTCAGTTCAAAAATAAATAAATAAATAAATAAACAAACAAATAAATAAATAAATAAATGACAGACAAGAAATAACAGGTGTTAGAAAAAATGTGGAGAAATGGAAGCCCTTGTACAATGTTGGTGGGACTTAAATTGGTACAGCCATTATGCAAAACAGTATGGAGATTCCTCAGAAAATTAAGAATAAAACTACCAGATGATCCAGCTATTCCACTTCTGCGTATTTGAAGAATATGAAAATACTAATTCAAAGAGGTATATGCAATTCCATGTTCCTTGCAGCATTATTCACAGTAGCCAAGAAATGGAAACAGCCTAAACGTCCACTGGTGAACGAATGGATAAAGAATATATGCTATATACGGTGCAATACAGCGCAGCCGTACAGAAGAATACAACTTTGCTATTTGCAACAATGGACATAAGGTGATATAAAGCAGATCATTGGTTGATTCTCATAGGAGTGGGAGGTGGATTGACTAGGAAAAGCTACAAGGAGGCATTCTGGGACAAACTTCTAGGAACTGTTCTGCCTAATTTTTCAAAACCCATTCAGAAGTACACTTATGTTTTGAAAATTTCACTGTATGTAAATTATACCTCAAAAAAATACAAGGCATAATTCAAGGGTCACAAGAAAGTTATAAAAAAGTTATATATTGTGATTGAAAAGAGAAATTAATGCCGTATTTTCCGGCGTATAAGACAACCGGGCGTATAAGACGACTCCCTAATTTTACAGTTAAAACATAGGTTTAGGCCTATATTCGCTGTATAAGACTACCCCCCACTTCCGAGGCTGTAGTCTTATACAGCGAATATAGGCCTAAACCTATGTTTTAACTGTAAAATTAGGGGGTCGTCTTATACGCCCGGTCATCTTATATGCCGGAAAATACGGTATTCACACAGAGAGGAAATAATAAAAGGGGTTGTATTAATTGTTTAACAAGCCAAAATGTGGTAATTATAGATAATTTTAATACCTTATTTTTATATATCATCCCAAACTCTGGAATTATTGTTGATTTCTTTCCTTTTTATCTATTTTCTCATCTTTTTTCATGCAGTTTGGAAAAACAGATAAGAATGTTTTATATTTGGGATTTTATAAAATAAATATATGTACGTGTGGTTGGTAGTAACAGTATGAACAGTTCCCCAGATTATTAAAACTTTTTAAGTATCATTTTTAATTGTTATATTCTACTGTAGGATTATGTCATGGTTTATATAAGAGTACTGTTAGTGATGGACTTTTAATAATATAGTGGAGTTGTGCACAAACATTTTTTTCTTTAGTATTTGGGATTATTTCCTTGCACTAGGTTTCCAGAAATATTCTAGATAAAAGCATATGATTCACATATCCATATTGCTTCTAAGAGATTTAAATTATCATATATATCTACCAGCAATGCATAAAAAGACAACTCAATATACTTTGGTTAGGTGTTAAGTAGGTTGAACACTTTGATTATGTATTTTTTTTTTTAAATGCCAGCAAAGGAAAGCGCTGGTTTCTTTTAAAGATTTATTTTTATTGTTTTTTGACAGAGAGAGAAAGACAGACAAAGAAGGGGGAGGGCCCAGAGCAGTCTCCATAGTTGACAGCATTAGTTTTCCATATAGTTTCACTCCGCAGGTGAGCAAGGGGCTGTGCAGGGCAGGAACTGGGCTGGGAGCCTCCCACATAGGTCCCGGCAAGAACTGAACTGGGGGCACACCCCAGTTCAGCATGTGGGTCAGCATGGGCCAGGGGCTGGGATTCAATCCTTGGGCTCCGGGGCAGCAAAGCGAGTGCTTAACCCACTGAGCCATCCCAGCTTCCTCTGATCATGTGTTTGTTAACTACTTTGATTGAAATAATGGCAGTTGAATTGAGCCTTAAAGTATGAATAGCATTTTACTTTTTTTCTTTTCTTTTTTATTGCTTTTGACAGGGAGAGAGAGAGAGAGATACAGAGACAGAGACAGAACTGAACTGGGCACACTCCCCAGTTCAGCATATGCGTCCACATGGGCCGGGGCCGGGATTCGATCCTGGCTTCCCGGCACTGCAAAGTGAGCGCTTAACCCACTGAGCCATCCCAGCTTCCCCAGCATTTTAAATGTCAATTGGATTTCAAAAGGCAAAGATGGGGAAAGTTGTTTGTTTTTGGACTGTTCATAGTATGGCAAATAAAGCCATGCAATGTCAAGCTCATGGAATTGCAAGTAGTTGAATATAAAAGCTTAGAGCAATAGCTTTTAATCTTGGCAGCACAAGAAAATCACCCAAGGGCAAGTTTAAAAATTCTAGGCCTTACTAGACCAATAAACTCAGGATAGTTGAGTATAGAACTGAGGCTTCAGTTAGTCTAAAAACTCCCCAGGTGATTCGAGTGTATAATCAAAAGTGAAAACTAATGGTGAAGAGTAAGGTGAAATTGAGTAGGGTTGTCCTTAGAAATAAGACTGAAAAGATGGAGACCAGATATAGCAAGGCATCATGCTTTAGGAGGAACTATGCACTTCCTAGGAAATTTAGCAAATGATGTTAGTGTTCTTCCCTTAGCACCTTGGAGCCCTTTACTGTTTACAAGTCCTGATACAGTATTACTCCCAGCAAGCAGCTAGCACTTGTATGGGCTTTTGGCCAAAGTGTTCTCAGGCTGCCAGAGCTCCTCCCACCCTTGCCCAGATCTGGAAATGCCTGGCAATTTTCTGCATTGTACACTCCCGGAACACGGTCCATACGCATTGATTAATGATGATGACACTAAGTAATCCAGCATTCTCTCCCCTGATTAGAACAATCCTGGGGTGTGATCTATACTAGTGCTATTCAAAGTAGCCAATCAGCACACTTCTTATCATCCAGGACACGATGAGCTTGTTGCAGAATGTAAATACACACACTGCTTTCCTCATAAAGAAACAGTTCTCTGAAAGAAATGTCTTTTGAAATAAACAGTGGGCTTAGTGATTTAGCTGCAAGCACCTTATCTCATCAACATTTTGAGTAGCACTGACTTCCACTGGCTCCAGAGTGCCCTGCATTAGTTGGCCAACTTTACCCTCTGTGCATGTGCCTTTATCTTTCAGCCTTGCCCTGCTTCCTTCCTTTTCCTGGTCCTCTTCCTACTCATTGTTTTCCTAGAAAGTCTTCCTAATAAATGACTTCCACATTACTTACTGTCAGCATAAACCTCTAGGGATGTCAACAAAAATTGTGTTGGAATGTAAAACCTGTACTTCAGGAAGATCATTCTGAAGAATGATTTAGAAAAAATGAATGAATGTAAGTAGGAAGTGAGACTATCACAATATCCCATCAACCAGGGAACTCAGCAGTAACTCTCCTTGATTACGTATATTTAAAAAATATCCTTCCCTTGTCATGTCTAGGGCGCCCACTCTAGTTTAGATTTCCATTGTTTTTGAGGATGAGAATCAGTGGTTTACACTTTATGTGTAAAATCAAGGACCATGCTAATATGTCAATGAAGATGAACTAGAAATGATAGGTTCTCTATAATTTGTAAACCAAAATTTTCTTTGTGAAATACATACCGGTATATTTTTTCATTTTGAGCTCAAAGATTGATTTTTAGTCTGTGAGGAAATTTACATTGTAAAGAAATGTAAGTGTATCTCAAATATCTGACTCGATCAAGTAAGTAAAACTCTCTGGCCCTCAGTTTTCTTGCCTCTTGAATGAGAAAGAATTGAATTATTCCCGAGGTCTCCTCCAGTTCTACAATGTTATTTTTAATAGTCGCCATTAGAATACATTAGTGAAAGAAGCATACAAATGATTATTCCAGTAGCAATTGTCACTTCTTTAAAAATTTGACAAAAATCATACACTTATTATAAGAACAGTTCTCCAGGAAGCTAACCTTTGCCCATTTTTCTTAATGATATCTTTACTGCTTCTAACTTTGCTTTGGCAATGGGTGACCATCTAATTGGGTTGATAAGGTCAGCATGCAGGAGGTTTGGAAAGAGATTGGATAATATTTGTGAGTACTTATATTTGCTTAGGCATGCTTTTTGTCATGTTTATTGTGCTTTAATGATTAACCAGAAATAATAAGGCTGCTGTGTATGCTATTTTATGAATGCTCAGCCATTTATAGGTTATTCTAAGGTATTTTGAAAACACAGAGAAAATATAATTATTTGAGGGTGCATTTGGAAAAGGTGGATATATTTACAAAATTAAATAGTAATTTAATAACACAGTAATCCTCAAGACAGAGTTCATCAGTATATATAACTCATAGGGAGAGATTGTGAGTCTATGTGGGATAAGTTTTATTTTCACCTATTTTCAAGAAGCATATAAATTCAAGTTGGATCAAGGAAGGTGAGTTTACAATATCTAACTTATTTCTGCTTATTGGTTTATCATAACCTGTACCCAAAGGACCCTGAAATATTTAGGTAAATATTTTCTAGACTCTTGTGTTGCACAACTCATCTAGGCAGAAAACTGAACTTCACAGTTGTATCACACAGACACAATGATCTCAGTTCTTTTCCCTTGTGGGTTCCTACGGTTTTGAGTGGAGAATTGGGATATGCTTATAAATGAGTTATAATGCACAGACAGGAAAGTACATACATTTTTAGGTGTATAATTCAATACATTTTTACTATATGTATAGTTGTATAACCAAAACCTGGACTAAGATTTAAAGCAACATAAAAAAAAAATCTTCTTGTCCCTTTCCAGTGAATTTTCTCCATTCAGAGGTTATCTCCATTCTCACTTATCTCACCACAACATGGTTTGCCTGCTTTTTATTACTGTGCAGTATTCTACTATATGAATAAATTATTCTTATATTAATGGTTATTTGTTTTACTTTCATTTTTCAGTACTAAAGCTGTATTATGCCTAGCTTATAAACTTGCAATCCTAATTCCACCTACATCTATTTAAAAATCAGCACACAGGTCCATTAAGATTCTCTATGTGCTGTAGGTGGAATTAGGATTTCAAGTTTATAAACTAGGCATAATGCAGCTTTAGTACTTGCTGTCCAATGTTTTCCCAAAGAGGTAGTGCAGTGATGCCTTGGAATTCGAACTTAATCTGTCCCAGAACCCTGTTTGAGTTCCAAAACGTTCAAGTTTTAAGATGAGTGGGCATTCGGATAAAGCTACAGGCCATAGAGTCCATACGTCCCACATGAACAACGTGTTGGCGTTTGGATTCCAAAACAGCGTCTGGATTCCAAGGCAAAATTTGCTTGATTTTTTCATTTGGATTTCAAGTTGTTCGAGTTTTGGGGCGTTCAAATTTCAAGGTATCACTGTACTAATTTTCCTACCCACCAGCAATGTAGAAGAGCCCTCATTTCTCTGCAATTGCTCTGGTATGTGGTATTGTCAGTGTTTTAATTTTAATCACCTGATGAATATATGGAAAAATATCATTGTAACTTTAGTTTTCATTTCCCTGATGAATAATGATGTTGAGTATCTTTTAATATGTTTGTCGACCCGTTTGAAACCTCTTTTATGAAGTCCTGTTCAAATATTTTAGCCACGAGTTGTCTTCTTGTTATTGATTTGTCTTTATGTACTTGTATCCTGGTAAACATGCTTTCTTTTGATGAGCAGAAGTTGTTAATTTTAATGAAGTCCAAATTATATATATTTTTTTCTATGGTTCATGTTTTTTGTATTCTTTGTTTTGCTGTTCTATTTTTTTTATTGTTCAATTTACTGGGGTGACATTGGTTGGTAACAATAACATAGTTTATGGGTGTACAATTCTGTATTACATTGTCTATGCAATGCACTATGTGCTCCCTACCCAGAATCAGCTCTCTTTCCATCACCATATATTTGATGCCCCCTCCTTGCCCCCCCCATTTTCCCCCCCACCTCCCCCCTTACCCTCAGGTAACCACTAAATTATTGACTGTCCATGACTTTTTGTTTCTTTGTTGCTTTCAGTTTTATATTCCACTTATGAGTGATCTCATATGCTTCTTGATTCTTTCAATCTGACTTATTTAGCTTAAAAAGATGGTTTCAAGGTCCATCCTTGTGTTCTAGTTTAATATGTGAAAACCTAGTCATCACATAATGCATTCAATTTAGATAGACCCTAGGCTGATTTCTAAAGATGATAACTGTGGCAAATAGAAAATATATTAGATTTTATGAAGAACTTGGTATTCAGTCTTTTCCAGTAACTTAAGTATGTACCTTGAACAGTATACTTAGTTCTTTAAATCATTTTAGTCATTTATGTATGGTATTCATAGTCTCATATTCATAGCATGGCCAGTACATTTTCAGTTGAAAGGGGCCCAAAAATAAAGCTAATTCAAGCAAGAAAGAGTGACCTGGAGGGAGAGTAGATCCTACAATCAGAAAATCTGCTTAAATCATTGTTAGCATATGGAAACAGGGGCTCAGTCACTACTATAACACTCTTATTTTTGCTTTTCTTTCTCTGTTGGTCTCTTTCTCATTGACAGCAGGGTGGTTTCATGTAGCAACCTCCAGTCTTATAACACCCGAGCTGAGCATCTCAAAAGGAAAAAAGAAAGCATCTCTCAGTTTTGTTCACATCAGTATCTAATAATCCTAGTGAAGGGCTCTGGATAGTCCCAAATCATCTGTGTACCCACGTGAATAAAGGGGAGAGAAAAGCCATTGTTCTTAATCTCAGGATGAGGTGAAGAAGGGAGCAGTTCCCACAAAGAAGTAGGCATGCTATTGCCAAGAGAAAGAAAATAAGGTGCTGGGCAGACTCAAATAATAGATGTATACTACAAAGGGGATAAAAATGCTTAACTTATAAGATCTGGTTTTTAAAAGTTTTAATCAGAGAATTATTGAAAATACCTGGAATAAGATAGAGACACATTGCTTACTTGTTGGATGTGAACTCTAATGGGAATTTCAAAACTATATTTCTACTGCTCTTGGAACTAAACCTCTAGAGAGGATCATGGCAAGTCTAAGCAAAAGCAGGAATTAAAGATCCTCAGTAACTTTCATGGGTTTTCAAGGTCAAAAGTGGCTCTCTATGTTACATATGTCAGAATAAAGCTCTGCTTTGATTCCTTCCTACTGATCCAGGGAGATGATCCTGATGGTAAAATGTGGGGCCAGAATCTGCTAAATCATTATCCCCCAAATATATAGCTTTAGTAATTCAATGCTCAACTCCTTCCTTTCTAAAGCTTTTCCAATGTTGTTATAGAATTCTTATGACTGTAATCATAGCATTTAGGCAATTGATAAATGTGACAGATAAATAACATGATTGCTTTTAAATCATTGCCACTTGGAGGATATGTAACATTAAGCATTTCTTAGGTAATTTATTCTGTCTTCATTTCTTTTTTCCATCCATAAGATATTTACCTTGAGATCTGTAGTTCTCAAAATTTTAAATGCATTGAAACCACCTGGAGGGCTTATTAATCTACAGATTGCTGGGTCCAACCTCCCAGAATTTATGATTCCATAACTGGAATGGAGTCTCAAACTGGCATTTTTGAGTTCCTAGTAATGTACTGCTGTTGCTTGTACAGGTACCACACTTTAGGAGCTAGACTAAAGTTACATTCCTAAAACTGTGGGCATAAATAAGACTTCCCTACATCATGTTTAAACCCACTAGGGAAACTTGTAATTTGAAGAACTTAATTTTTCTTGGAAGATAAAGAGCCTTTATTAAAAACAAAAATAATTGCTTCTCAATGAACTTTGCAATGCTGATTTGCTTGAGAGTGGAGGCAAAGGGTAAATTCATATATCAGTTGATTACATCCCTCTTGAAGTTCACACAACTTGTAGAGAAGGGAAAATATATATATTTAAAATTTATTGTTTGAGAGATGGTGTGTGTGTGTGTGTGTGTGTGTGTGTGTGTGTGTGTGTGTGAGAGAGAGAGAGAGAGAGAGAGAGAGAGAGAGAGAGAGAGAGAGAGAGCTCAGAGCAGTCTCCATAGTTGTATATCAGTAGTTGTGACAGTTTCATTCCACACAGGTGGATGTGGGGCTGCATGGGGAAGATCTGAACTGGGGTCCTCCTGCATGGGAGGTGTGAACCTTCACTGTGGAGCCATCCTGGCAGTCACCAGTTGTGCCACAGCTCAGCATATGTGGTTGCACGGACCAGGGCTGGGAATCAAATCGTGGACCTTGCAATTGTGAGGCAAGTGCTCAACCACTGAGCTAACCTGGCATCCCCCCAAATAATATATATATATTTTTAAAGATTTATTTTATTGATTTTTGACAGAGAGAAACAGAGACAGAGAGAGGCAGAGAGAAGGGGGAGGGCCCAGAGCAGTCTCCATAGTTGACTTTAGTTTTCCATATAGTTTCACTCCACAGGCGGGCACGGGGCTGCCCAGGGCAGGAACTGGGCCGGGAGCCTCCCACATAGGTCCCGGCAAGAACTGAACTGGGGGCACACCCCAGCTCAGCATGTGGGTCTGCATGGGCCGGGGCCGGGATTCGATCCTCAGTCCTCGGGGCTTCAAAGCGAGTGCTTTACCCGCTGAGCCATCCCAGCTTTCCCCTAAATAATATTTTTATAGGTAATGATAAGGATAACTCACAGGGATAGTTGCTAGTGACTTTCACCTGTGCTCTAAAATTCCCTCTTTGTTCAGCCTAATAGAATTTTCTGGTGTGTGTGTGTACCAGTGTCAATGTCCAGAAACAGCATTTCCAATTGGGATTAAAAGGACTAATGCTAGATTCTGTCAGTTTCTGACTAACAGAACTGGTCACCAGATGAGTCATAGAAACTGCTGCAAAGGATTGCATCACACCACTCTCCTCCCATCAGTCACGGCTGGGGAATGCAGCACTTAGCCTACCTTGGAAAGTAAAATCTGGAATCAAGGACTTTTTTCTTCTGTATTCATGTTGGGTCAATATTGGTAAACAGGAGACCATGCTGACAGTGGCACGAAGCAGACAGAAAGCACAGATTCAGCAATAATAACTGCCTCAGGTGTTGGCCGGGCTCACTCCGTGTTTGTCAGAGGGCGGAAGTTTAAGTAGCACATGGTCTGGAGGACCTCTGGGCTCAGAAATCAGCGTTAGAGGTTTCTTTCTTCTTCAAAGACTTTGAGATTGAAATATATGCTCTTAAATCTAACTTCAATTTGGAATGTGGTATTTTTAATTTTCTAAGTAAGTATTACAAATTGAAGAGAAGCTGGGGTGGTTCAGCGGGTTAAGCACTTGCTTTGCAGCCCCAGGGTTCAGGATTGAAACCCGGCCCTAGCCCATATGAACCCATATGCTGAACTGGGTTTTGTTTCCTACGCGGGAGGCCCCCAGTTCAGTTCTCACCCCCTGGTTCAGTCCCTGGCTCGAGGAGGTGTGTCTCCCATGTGGGAGGCCTTCAGTTCAGTTCCTGCCCTGAGCGGCCCCTGCCCACCTGTGTAAGATGAAACCATGTCGAAAACTGATGATGTACAGCTATGCAGACTGCTCTGGGCCCTCCCCCTTCTCTCTGTCTGTCTCTGTGAAGAACAATAACATAAATCTTAAAATAAAAAAGAAAGAAAGAATTGATAAAGGCAGCTGTCTTCTATTCAGTTTACAAGTCCTAGGTATTTTATGGGTATTTTATGCTTAAAATACCCACAATATACCATGATAGTGTGGCATCCCTAGTAACAGCAACTTTTTATACTTTCTAGTTTGTTCTTTTCCACTACCAAGTAAGCTTTAACTCTTCTCCCAGCATGGGGGAGAATAGTGTTCCTAAAATGGTGTCTGGTAGTTGCACTAAATTTATTTTTATTAAGTTTGTTGAGTTCCTTGTGTCTACCACCCTACTGCCAGGTATCAAAGGTGGGATACTTCCATTTATCCAGTTTAAAACAAAATTCTATAAATTATGCAAGCTCACAAAATACGAAGCATTGACAATTATAGAAGAAAGAGATTGTCAAAGTAGAGTCTTTTTCTTCCCCATGAATTTGAGGGAGAGAATGAGTTATGGGGGCAGAATTGAGGTTGCATGGATTTGAGGAAATAGTTGAAATTTCCTTGATTTTACATGTCTTTTAGTGGTGCTGTGTGGTTGCTTAGCTTCCTGATGCTATGTAAGAAGTGATACTAATAATATTTTCACATGCAGAAACATTTTATTTCTGATCTTATATCTCTAAGGGGATTGATCTAAAGGGCAATTCATGGTAGCCTGTGCAACATTTTATAAATTGAAGGAGGGTTTAATTTCCATTCCATTTGTTTATGTATCATATACTATGATAGGCTTGGAGAAACCAAGACAAATTTTCTACACATGCCCTCAATGAATTTCAATTATAGTGGAAAGATAAACATGAAAACAAAACTTCTAATGCACTAACATGATTATTCTAAAAGTACTGAGTATTAAGTCCTGTAGTACTTACAAAGAGTTGCTTAATCTCCCTGGAGGAATCTGTGAAGGATACACAGATTTACCAGGCAATAAAGAGTGACAGGAAGATGCAGGAAAATAGAGGAACATATGCCAATGGTAGTGGCAGAGGGAAGACTGGCTTGTCATTGTGTGAAGGTGCAAAGAGGAAACTGGCAAGAGGTAAGGCTAGCCTGGGGAGTAGTGACTGTATAATGCATGGCCTTAGGAGCTATAAAAAGTTTTTATTTATCCTATTGGTCAATGGTGAGAATTCTGGAGAAACTGGGTGCCAAATACTCCCTCTAGCTTGTTCAGAAGAATTGTAAAAGCACTGGGAAGGCTGAAGAGGTGGACTTTGAGAAATGACTTCCAGAACAAGACCGTGTAACTCAGCCCTGTCCAATCTTTTGGCTTCCCTGGGCCACATTGGAAGAAGGATTGTCTTGGGCCACAGATAAAAATATAGTAACACTAATGATAGCTGATGAGCTAAAAATAAAAGTCGCAAAAAAAAAAAAGTCACAAAAAATCTCATGTTTAAAGAATTTGTGTTGGGCCACATTCAAAGCCATCTTGAGCCACAGGTTGGTCATGCCTGTAATACATTGCTCCTCTAATTGGTCCCTAGAGGATGGTGGGCATCCAGAGGATGCCACCCATGGAAAGTTTGGATTTCAAGAGTGCGCAGTGTGGCTATAATCCTAGGAACAGCAGTTTGCCCATAACCACTGCTTCTACAGCTCTTTAGACACCATGTGACTCCCACAAAGGGACACTGCTGTGGGAAAACCCCACATTTCTACACCCCTATTTGCCAATAGCAAACAACCAAAGAGATAGGAAACTAGCCCCTGCTTCACTGTCTTCCAAATATCTCACTGGAGCACATTAGATTGGTGGAACCTAATGTGTATTCATGGCCCTTGTAGCCATGCAGTCTGGGGTTTGGGCTCGTTTACCTTTACACCCTCCATGGAATGGTGGGTTTTCAGATGAATGTTGGAAGGGATGCCAAGGACCAATTCATCATGTCTAGTAGGCACAAGATAGAAGAAATTGGACGAGGAACTGTGTAGAGAAGAGAAGCAGCTGAGAATAGGAACATGGAATGCCCACACATAAAGGCCTACTGGAGAGACTAAGGAATGGTCAGAGGGTTAGAGTCAGAACTGGAAGAGGGTAGCATTGCGGCAGCCAAGGAAGGAGAAACATTTAGGAAGAAGGAAATGGACAACAGTGTGAAATTGCTGTAGTGCAGTGATAATTAATTGTCAATATTTGATCAAATTTTTAGTGACATCTTTTCAATGACAGAAATTTAGCTTACTGTTAGTGTTAGGGAAGACTTTCATTGCAAGGGACAGATATTAACTGAAAATAATTTGTAAAGAGGGGACTTTATTGACTTATATAATTTTAAGTCTAGTGGGTACAAGTCTAGCATCAGGTGACTAAATGATGTATGGGGGCTTTCTCTGACTCCCTCACCTGGCTTTGCTCACCTGTTCTCTGTGTTGGCATCCTTGTCAGATAGGAACAAAGGGGCTCTGACAATCAGGCTCATTTGTTGCTTACAGCTGTGATTCCCAACAAGAAGAGGCGCTTTCGCGTTCCCAGCATCCCTTCGTCAATTCCTAGGGAAGAGATTGATTAGTCTATCCTGGGTCATGTGCCTTTCAGTGCACCAATCATTTGAAGACTATTGGGATAGGGAGTTCTGATTGGCCATGTCTAGCTAGCATGCCCACTCCTGCTGGTGTAGGAAGTCATATATTCAGAGGTATCCAAAACCTGGAAAAGCTTCCTCAAGAGAATTGTAGGAAAAGGGAGAAGGAATTTCAGACAAGCAAATTCACCGAGTTTCTGACTGGATAATCCTGGGTTAAAGTTATATAGCTTTGTCTCTGAATTCACAAACCATCATTTTTATTATATTCTATGTTAGAAGCAAGTCATTAAATCTGATAGTTCCACATGAGTGATTATCTTTTTATAATTTCTTGCATGAGAGATATATGTATAATGACAAGCAGCCACTATGAAGTTAAAAGTGATTTTTAAAACATTCATGGTAATGGTTTCTACATACATTAAAATTTTTTTAATCTGTGATGACACCTTTCCTGTACATGCAAAGCTTGGAGAATTTATGGATTTGTTTCAATCACTCTGATGCCCCTGAAACACTAATAACTCTCATGCCAAGGATGGCCCATGCACAATTTCAGGGGCTATTAAATAAAGAAAATGACAAGATTCATTTTCATTTAGTTTTTGGACTACTAGTATTAAATACTGCACCATGTGGGTGGGTAATGTTAGTACCACCCAAGAAAGTAATCTAAAAACTAGGTTAAAATGACCATGCAAATGGTGATAGGGAAGCCCATACATTATACAATAAATATTTTCTTCTAGTATGTATATGGTAACAAATCAAATCTGGAAAAGGGTTTAAAATAATAACACGGAAAGAGGAAATTGCAGAAGATATTTATTTTTTCCAAGATTTCTAAAAGAGGTAACTTTTCCTTCAGGACAACTTAGAAACCTGGGCCATGTGGAATGGGTCCTGGTTCTGTCCCCAGTCTCCTGCAACCAGACTGCTCCATACCTTGGTTGTCCTAACTGCAAAACGGAGGTTGCTTGACTTGCCTTCTTCCTGCCTGGTGACAGTGATCAGAGTCCACACGTATTGCTTCAGTTTTTCTGTATGAGAAGTGCCTCCCAGGCGTCTACTGGCTATTATGACTAAATGGTCCCCTCTGAGTGCAGAGAACTACTACCTTGGTACAGTGTTTCTGGAATGATGATTTTGGATTTTGTTATCGGTCTGCCTGATTGTCTCCGTGCTGGGAGGGCTCCTCTGTCATTTTAACAGAGCAACAGGGCTCAGGGAGCTCAGGGCCAAGGTGGAGGGAAAGCCGCAGATGCTCCAGGCTCCTCCCGCTGGGCCCAGCGGTGCCCCCGCCCCGCCCCGCTGCTGCCAGCTGCGGCCGCGCCGATTCCCAGCTTGGGCCACTGCAGCGGCCCGGCCTCCCAGCTGTGGCCAGCGGCGTGCTTTAGACACGCTGCTGTTAGACACAGATGCACAAAGTGGAACTGGTCTAGGTCACCCCGAGGCCGCCTTGTAATCCTCCCTGACACTCATCTCCTACGAGTTCTTGCATTGTAATCTAGATTTTTTGTAAAAGAAAGGAAAAGACAACAGAACCCCTATACACATGATACTATGTCATGAAGTATGTGCAGTGGGATTTGAAATGCTGTTTGAAACAGTCAAGTTGGTTTCTTAGACACTTAAAAAGAGTTTCCAGGTATCTTGGGGAGTGGGGGTGGGGCGGTGAGCAGTCCCTTTTCAACTCACAGATCTTTCTATTTGTGTGGAAAGGTCATACTATCTGTTGTTACATACTCAAAAGAGTAGGTCTAGAGTAGTTTAATTCGCTTTCTGATGAAATCCACCCCTTCCCCTGTTTTATGCATAAAAACTTCATGTATTTGTTATATATTTCATTACGTGGCTGTTTCAAACTTTGTTTGATTTTATAATTTTCTTTTTCTTTTTTCAAACATGGGTTTAAAAAGAGGTTTTGTTTTTTTTAACAAAAGGAACATCTCTTTTTAGAGGTAAATGAAAAGCTTGAGTGTTTCCCTATATTTTTTTCAGTTCTCAGTTTCTCTTTGCTAGAATTTGTGGGGTAAAAAAAAAAAAAAAAAATCCCTGGAAATTGCTGTAAGTTGTCATGATGAGCAATTTTACTCAAATTCTATGTTTTTAGGTAGAGTTAATATCAGATTGGATACATTTGTTGAGCAATTAAGATAACTGGCAACATTTCTCCCCCACAACTTAGACGCTACTTTAACATTTGTGGATTCTGTTATAAGTATGGATCTCAAAATTTGCTCTTGCAATTCACATTGAGAGAAATAAGAATTCAAGCTGCTATGCATTTTCTTTGTTTTGAGTATTTTTATTTATTTATTTTTTTACTTCATAGCTGCAAAAACAGAAATGTAATTACTTACAAATGAGTAATTTACTTAGCAAGGCATCTGATCATGTTATGATAGTTTTATTAAAATCTCAAGTAAGGTAATCATTTCAGGGAAGTTCCCAACTTAAAGCAAACACTTCATCAGGTTCAAGATAATTTTAAAAAACCACAATCAGTTTATGCCTGCAATCATGGTCTGTCTCTCTCTCCTCTCTCAATTTCTCTCTCTTTCTCTCGCCTTTCTCCCTCCCTCCCTCTACCCCTCTCTTCCTGCCTCTCTCTCTATCTCTCTCTCCCTTCTTCTAGCTCTCTCTCATCTGCCATTTAAGTGCAGTAACCTCTAAATATATCTCAGGAAATAAATACTATTTCCGAACAGGATTCTAGGGGAGAAAAAAAATCCCACACTAGAAAGATGTTCAGAAAATCGCCATAAGATAACGGTGACATTTCATTATTCTGTGTCATTATAATTTTGGGTTGTTCCTATACTTTATTTAAGGCCATACAACAGTAGGCAGTTTGCTAGGTTGAAATGTTGGCAGATTTCTAGTGTTTTTGTTTGTGAGTGCCCAAACTGTCAACTGTAAGCTTTTCCAAAATCCCTCATTGTTACCCAGAGAGAAAACAATGACATGGCAATGTTTTTACTGTTTCGATAGTGTAATTATCTCTAGTTGTTTCTGGGAAATGGGAGGCCCCATGTCATTAGGAGTTTCCTTATTAGTAAGTAAAAAGGTTCTAGTATGTAAAAAGGAGCAAACCAGGCACCCAGGCCACTAACACTAATTAAGAGAAATTCGTTGTTTTGGGGGAAGCAGGTTCTTGAACGGTTCTTGAAAGTGTTATGTGACTCTAGATGGGGAGGTTTCCAGCAGATTTCTTTTCTAGGTAGGCCATGCAAATAAGAGTCCAACCAGCCTGGCTTTCATATCAGTGGATGGGAAGGGGAGAAGCTGAGAAGTTGGTTTTAATTTGTGAACTTTGAGTTGCCTTTCCCTTCACCATTTTGTGCTTATCATTGGCTGCCCAGCCCCAGAGAGGTGGGCTTCCTGCAGATGCCATCTGTCCTTGCTGGCACATTCTGCCCTCGCTGATACCTCCTGCTTGCTTGATCATATCCTGCCAGTTCGAGGAGAGTGGTTCTTAGAGGGTGACCTGGAAATGTTGCTAGATCGGGAACTGCGCTTTGATGCATCGATGATCTATAATGCTACAGTGACTATATTTTTATTTTAATATGTCTCTCATTGTTGCTGCATGTTAGTATACTAGGGGGAGAGGGGATTCTGAGGCAGGGTGTTGGAAGGAACCATTCAAAATTAGGCAGCGGTGAAAGAGCAAACCTGGGGCACCAGGTACGTTTTCTCCCTCTTTTGTGACTTTTGTGTTCTGCTCTGTTTTGCAAGGGGCCAAGTTGCCAGAGATTTGCTGTACTAGGCTTTACATGGCCCTCAGTCCACTGTTACCTCTCCAAATCCAGCTCAACTCCTCTCTCCCGGGCTTGCTCTGTGCCTGTAGCACAGCAGGGCACTTGCAGGCGCTTACAAGGAACACTCGTGGACCACCTTAAGGCTTTGACTCGAACGTTTCCTTTTCAGAGAATCTCTTATTGGCCATTATATCAAAAATGGCAACCCTTTCCCCCCATACGTGTTTTGTTTTTTGTCTGTGCACATATTACCATCTCACATAATATATACTCATTCATTGTTTATTTTATTTATATGTAACTTACGTGTTAATTTATTATCAGTCTTCCCCCTGTAGACTATCAGGTTAATGAGTATAGGGATTTTATCTTTTTGTTCACTGTTATATTCCCAGTGCTCAGAACAACATTTGGCACTTAGTAGCTGCTCAATAAATATGTTTTGGAAGAACAAATGAATGGATAGAAGCCCCATACTTGTTAGCTGTTTCTTAATCTAAGTCTACATGAATATAAGAGAGGTGATCTAAAGATTTGCCCCATTCAAAATTCAGTATATTTACTCACTCGTGAAGCCATTTGGAAGGAACAAGAGTCCCAGGTTTATGTTGATTATACTGAAATAAGATCAGACTACTGATTGAAAAGTTTGGTTGTTCTGTAACTCCTTAGACACTCCATGTGATACTTAGACAATGGTGTTGTCTAAATATCAGAATGTCATTTAGAATTCATCTTTGACTATTTGTAGACCATTGAAATAGCTTATTGGGGAGAGAATTTATATTTAGTAAGTGTTCTCTATATACTCATCACCTCATATATAATCTCATTTTTATAAAATAATGTAGTAAGTACATTATTATTCCTATTTGAACTGAGATTCTGATTGTCTTTGTAATCAACCAAGGTTTCAGAAATAATGAGAGGAGTACTAATCTTTCTAATTTATGTTATAAAATAAGAACTTCTGTAAGAAAACAAACCAATAAATTAGATCACTTCTCATTTACTCATCTTTTGTTGGCTGGATATCCTTAAAGTGGAACCATGACAAGCCTTTCATCTGCTAATCTCCCTTAGTTTCTTTTTGAATCAAGCCTAATTTAGTGACCCACATAATCTCCTTTACACTAAATTATTCCAGATTATTTCCCTGTACGCCCTGTAACAAATTCTCTGTTACAGTAGAGAAGACGTTCTTTCCACTTCCCCCATTACTCAAATATATCTGTTTACAAGTATCTGCCCTGTCTTCAGTGACTTCATGTCTACTTCCTCTGTGCTGTTCCTTTCAAGTATGTATGCCATTCCCTTTCATTTCCGCCCATCCATCCCCATACCACTTTTTAAGGTCTACTTGAAAACTACATACCTTGTTTTTTCACATCCTTAGCCCACAATAACTTCTTTTATTTTTCTTAATTTTTAAACTTATTAGTTGTACCACACCATTTATTAAGCTCTAATTATAGACTGTAGTGTTTTGTGTTTTTAGTGTAAGCCTTGTTCTCTAACCAGTATAGTTTAAAGAGATTTATATCTTATACTCTTTTTTTCTCCCTACAATACTTTCTAGAGTAGATATTGCACCATTAGGAGATGCTCGACAAATACTTAGCTTTTCATCCTGAATATTTATTGAGTGCTGCTAGAAACCATGACATCATTGTAGGGCAGAGAGTAAAATGTGATTTATCCAGCAGTGGTTTCTTCTAACCTAATATCAGCTCTATGCTACTTGTGTACAGATATATTTTTGAAGCATCACTGGAAGAGTTTGCTTTCCTTTTATTTGAAAACCAACTTCCATATTTTTAAATTTTTATATAATTTTGAGAACTTTGGGTGAAAGGCAAAAAGGAAAATGAAATTTCTGATATTTAGGAATTTCAGAACAAAGCACAGGAAAGTGGATGAATGGTAAGGCCAAATAATTCATTGTTCCATTTCTAGAGCACTCGTGAAGGTTGGGAAGTCTGTTCTTTAAAGTATCAGAATCTTTTATTTTTCTGGACAGCCTTGTGCTATGGAAAATATTTTGCAGTTTTCTTGTGGGAGATAACTATATCATAAAAGATAATCTGGAAGGATTTGAATTTCTGAGGCAGTGTTAAGTACTTATTAACATAAGATTAGAGATGACAAGAGCAATGAAGAATCTGCGGGTGATTTTAAATCAGGCATCACACTGCAAATCCTTTTTTTTTTTTTTTCTTTTTGGTGAGATGAGTCTGACAAGAGTGCACAGAGCCAGTGAATGTGTTTTGGCAGGAAGCAGCGAAGCTGAGAGGGTCAGCATGCAGAAGGCAGCCTTGTCACCAGAAACACTCGGATGTAATTTCTTTGTGTAGAATTGTGCCATGTTTAAAGATACCGCGTTTAGTGGAAGAAACGAAATATTGTGTCCTTTGTCCCATTTTTATTACGAAGTGCATTTATAATTGCCACATTGCACCTCCTCTACGGGCTCCTCTGGGGGTTGGAGAGGACCCACATTCTCTTGCTTGAGAAGCTTTTTCTTTTGTCTTCGTCTGCAAACTTAAGCTCAGTGGACAGTGGTGGGTCAGGCTGGGAACATTTTCAAATTCTGTGCTGTCAGGATCTGGAAACAGTATCTGTTAGGAGAGAAGGGGCAGGTGCCCCTGGTAGGGACAGAAGGATGTTTTGACAATTTGCAAGGAGAGCAATGCACTGAGAGAGGGGTGACAAGTGGTGGGGGGCACAGCCAAGGTCGTGCCAGGGCTCACAGGTGGCACCCAACAACCTGGCAGAGCGCAGTGAGACAAAGCCTGAGTGTGACTGTCTTCACACGCTGGGCAGCCAGCAGGCAGCTGACCCCAGGAAGACCTGGCAGCTGACAGGGACTCAGCCACTGAGCTGAGGATCAGAGTTGCAATCTTATGGAGCTGTTAGGGAGAGAGCTGAGAGGGAAGGTAGGGAATAAGATGAAGACCAGCTGTTGAAAATGGAGCACAAAGTGGCCAGAAAACCCCCACAAATAATAACAAGATAGCTGACACTTATTGATGCTTATCGTATGTGAAGAACGTCCCAAGCCCTTTATAGATCTTAACTCTGATCAATTCTTACAATCTGTGAAGTAGGTACTACTGTCAACACCCACTTTAAAGGGGAGGTTAAAGAAAGGTCGAGAAGCACGTGCAGAGTGAAACATCAAACAAGTGGCAGAGGAGAGGTTTCAACCCAGGCATTCTGCCCTGCAAGCCATCCCACCTCCAAATCACTACAGGGTAACAAAATCAGGTATGACCTTAAAGTCTTTCAAAAAAGGCATAAACTTTGAGCCAGAGAAATATGGATTTGAATCTTCTACTCTGTGTTACACGGCATACTTTGGGCAAATCTATTTATTTATCTTCAGCATGGTTTCATCATCTGCCAAAAGGTAGATACCACGCACTCCACAGATTTTGAAGAACTAAAGCGAATAATTAACATAAACTAGTAACTGCTTCTGGCAAAAAGCGGTCTCTCAACAGAAATATATTTTCTTTTCTCTCTCTAAATCCCCACTAATATAGATCTCTTTAATTCCTCTTGATTGGGAATTGGATTGTTCCTGGGGACAGGGCTGGGCCAAGCTCAGCATGATCAAGGATCTTGCAGCCTGTGGAGTGTGGGCATATGGCACCTGAAGGCTTCCTCTTCCTGCTTGCTCAGGTTAAACAATATGGATGCTCTCTTTATTTGTTTATTTATTTGTTTGTGACAGAGAGAGAGAGAGAGAGAGAGAGAGAGAGATACAGAGACAGAGAGAGAACTGAACTGGGGGAGCTCCCAGTTCAGCATATAGTTCTGCATGGGCCGGGACCAGGATTTGATCCCCGGTCCCCAGTGCTGCAAAATGAGCACTTAACCTTCCCAGCTTCCCCAGATGCTCTCTTTTAACTTACAGAAAAATGTCTTGGCAAGTGCTTTCGTCTATAGTTAATTCAGTCAATAGAAATTTGCACCCGAAACACTAATGCTCATTTTCAGGATGCATAATTGGTAATCTTAAAAACTGCATTTTAATAAACTTGTTAATAATCTATGTATTATTTTTGATTCCTTGCTTTCATTAACTTGGTTAGTACTTGGGAGAACTAACTGTAAGCATTGCGCGTTTCAATTTCTATAATTATGTTTGAATTTCAATGCTGACTTCATATTTCATAGCTGTTAGAGCGTATATGTTAGTAATCTGAAATATCCTCCCTCCAGTCTAGTTGTGAACAGACTGGAATCATCTTTCACACTAGAAGCATTGACTCAATCCTGACCATGGAGTACCATGGTTCTTCTTTCTTCCTACAACTTTGGTCTTTATCTGCAAACTATACGTTTATCAAATATCAAATTCTTATAGGTAGTTGTATCTCTTTGGTGTTTTTATTCAATTCCATTGATTTTTTTTCTAGTCTGATACCAAGTTCAATTATTTTAATTACTATAGAAAATTTCCCATCATTATTATTGTTTTTCAGAAATTTTCTAGCTGTAATGACTATATTTATGTATGTGATGTATTTTGCATGCTAAGAGAGATGATGGGGAAAGAGCATGTTGGGGGCAAATAAAGCAAGACTAGAAAAATGCTGATATTGTTTAGCTGCGTGATGAGTACCTGGGGTCGATGATCCGATTTTCTTTGCCTTTGTATATGTGCAAAATTTCTATAACAAACTTTAAAAAATACGTAGATAAATAATACAGATTGGACTATACAGGATTGAAACAGCACATGTTTTCCTCTTCAGAAACATGTTATTTTATTTCGTGTCTCCTTTTATGTCTTTCAAGAAAGCTTTATAGGGGAAGTGGGGGTGGCTTAGCATGTTAAGTGTTCGCTTTGCAGCCCTGGAGCCCAAGGATCGAATCCCGGCTCCAGCCCAGGTGGACCCATATGCTGAGCTGGGGTGTGCCCCCAGTTCAGTTCTTGCCGGGGCCTATGTGGGAGGCTCCCGGCCCAGTTCCTGCCCTGCGCAGCCCTGTGCCCACCTGTGGAGTGAAACTATATGGAAAACTAATGCTGTCAACTATGGAGACTGCTCTGGGCCCTCCCCCTTCTCTCTGTCTCTCTCTGTCTGTCTCTCTGTCAAAAAACAATACAAATAGATCTTTAAAAAAGAGAAAGTTTTATAGTTTCTTTTCCCATATATTCTCTATACCTTTCTAGACAAACAAGCAAACAAAAAAACTCCAAATTCTTCTTCATGCCTAGATTTTTAGTTTATTTTGGATAGCTATTACATTTTCAGTTGTTGGTATAATTATTATAGAAAAACATTGATTTGTAAACAACTACCTTACCAAACTTTTGTTTCTTTTTATTTATTTTTTACTTTGTTCTTTGGAGACTTTCAAGTAAAGACTTATATAATTAAAAGTTTGTCTCCTATTTTCCAATATGTATTTTTCCTTTTTTCAAGATTTATTATTAGCTAATACTTTAAACACATTTTTAACTAAAGGTGTTGATAATGGGTATTTTTCTGCTCCTGACTTTAATGGGAATGTCTCCAATCTTTCATCACTAAGCAAGACATTGGCAATTTGAGGAGGGTATGTCTTATATTCCTGTTTGAGTAAACTTAAATATTAGGACTCAATGTTAAGTTTTTCACATGTTCCTTAGACATTTTTTGAGAGGACTGTTTGTTTCTCTTCACTCTTGATCTCTTAGTATGATTAATTTTACCAACAGATTTCTTATTATTAAACTCTTCTCATATTCCAAAGTGTGTGGACTCATGGACAGTGTGGATCTTGTGAAAATTTTTATGGAAGTTTCCTAAATTGATGGCACTCTTTTCTAAATTGTTTATTGCTATATATATATTTTTTGCTTGCTTGAACGTAAATTTGAGAGCAAAGAGAATGGAATAAATGGGCTGAAATTTCTATATTATGCTGGAAGTTTGCAATATTTATATTGATTAACATCTGTAATAGAGTCAAAATTTACTCACTAAAATTCAAATATAGAAATAATGGTTTTTTAAATTATTTTATATAATCATTCTCCTAGCTCTAGGACTACTATTCCCACTGATAAAGGAGAAAAATACTTAAAACTTTAGTTATTTTATAGATTAGTATGGTTTCTTTTTGGATAAGTATTCAGTGAAGTCCACATTTAGCTCCAGATTCTCATTACATGCTTTTAAATCTCTCATCTCTGTAATGATTTGGTCTCTGCCCCTCCTGCCTCCACTTTTGAAGGACCTGAAACTGGCTTAAATTCTCTTTTGTTCTGTCTGCTTGGCACAAACAAAGATCAGGAATTGTCTTTTAGGGGACTCGGCTTTCTTTGCAAACTAGGCTGGCACCCAACTCTTGCTGGGCTATGTCTCCTCTCAGGTCTGTCTGTGTGATTCTCATTTGATGTCCAGTTTGGGAAGTCCACACTGCCGCTCTTAACTTCAGGGTCACTTTATTCCTCTCCAAATCTTCAGTGTCAAGTTCTCCAGCCAGCACTGTCAGCCGTCTTCCTTTACCCCTAGGGGCCCAGGGGAACTTTAAGGGACCTTGAATGTCACTCAGCCCATGATAGAACCTTCTAGGTACTATGCTAGACTCTTAATCTACCTAAAACAGTATTTCTGCTCTAAGTTGGTATGAGGAGATCCAGTGAGGGAGGGGCTTTCTACTGGAGTGTAAAACAGACTTGTTTTCCCCCTCAACCTATCCGGTGTTTTAACTATCTCTCTGCTTCCTCATCAGGGGCCAGGCTAAAGTAGTTGATTCAATGAGTGGGGTACCTGCAGAGCAACATGATTTAGAGCAAATTTGTCCAGCCTCTGGTCCATGAGCTGCATACAGCCCAGGATGACTGCGAATGGGGCCCAATACAAATTTGTAAACTTTCTTAAAACACTGAGATATTTTGGGGAAAAAAAAAAATTTTTTTCCCCACTCATCAGCTATTGTTAATGTTTTTTATGTGTGGCCAAAGACAATTCTTCTTTCAATGTGGCCCAGCGATGCCACAAGGTTGGACATCCTGATTTAGAGTGAATAAAAAATACACTGGACTATTATTTTTAAATCAGTGGTCCTGATAACACACTTACTGTGCATTCACTGTAAACAAATTATAGTTTCTTAAGAATAAGAAAGAAATGTGAGAATGACCACTCATATTTAATGAGTGCTTACTATGTGTTGTCACTCTTTCTAGCGCTCTACTTCTATGAATTCTGTATTTCTTCCAACAATGGTATGAAGCAGGATATTATAGTTTATTGACCAAGAAACTGAGGTACAGAGAGGTTAGGTAAATTGCCCAAAGTCACTCAACAAATAAAAAAGTAGAATAGTTTTTGTCCTTAAAAGCTGATTAAGAATAAATTATAAAAATAATTATTATAATTGGTAATAATAATTATTTTTAAGGGTTTTAAATATTTTAACAGAGTGATTTTTGTTAAATATAAGAGCTAACTGGTGTACTCCCCATTCTCACTCCCCCCAAAAAGGAGTTTTAAGTATTCTAGCTATTGTAGTGAGCTAAGGTGTTTCCTTCCCTAGTGATACTTAAGAATAGGATAACCAATTACAATATATTTGGCACAGTATAGTATGGTAGGATATCTCATGATGTCAGGGTTTTAGATGAGCTGCGAATTTAAAGATTCTTTTCTCCCAAGTCTCTTTCACTTGGCTACTTAGATGTCAGATATTGCATTTTGTTTTATGTGCAACTTATATGCTTTAGTTTATATTACTTCTTGAGCGAATTAGAATTTTAAAGATAAAGTTGTTTCTTCGCAAA
The DNA here is from genome assembly GCA_004027555.1 of Craseonycteris thonglongyai. NCBI lineage: Eukaryota > Metazoa > Chordata > Mammalia > Chiroptera > Craseonycteridae > Craseonycteris > Craseonycteris thonglongyai. Next base: position 6,905 of record PVKE010016581.1, on the reverse strand, counting down.
TGTCATTGCCCTTTTGAAAAATTGAACTAATAAACCATTGGGTGATAAAAGATAACTAGATCCTTAGAAAAGAAGCTGCCATTTTCTATTTTAGCTAAGAAATTAATTTATTAGTAAAGTAATCTTTAAGAGGGTTTGCTGTTATGTACGTCCATCCCTTATCATCATTATGAAAGAAGAGGAAAGAAAATCTAATTTCAGGTGCCAGATGGGTACCACATGAATGGTGATGATTCAGCACAGGCTTCTGTTAGAGCATCCAAGCTCTGAGTAGCTATTGGGTAATCATGGCGATCGTAGTGAACCGAGGTGAATTTTCTTCTGTATGTCCAGGTTCTTTGGTTGTCCTTTCTCTAAACTCATAGCCTTTCAGATTTGCTGAGGAACTTGGTGGTGCTTGTAGCTGAGAGTGGGTGTTACCATAAACTTCTTGCTGGCAAATTGATAGGGTTCATTTTATTTAATTTTATTATTTTTTTTATTTAAAAATTAGCTATATTGAAAATAAACTTGGATCTGGTCTTCTAATAGCATAACTGGTAAATTTTGAATATTGTAGCATTTCATAAATTATTAATTTTCCTAGTAAAGCCAAACATTGGGACTAACAATATTGCTATCAGACTGACCCATAAAATGAGTCATTTGAATCATTTCTTATATTTTTAATTATTCTCTTGAAGTATCTGTTTTCTTTGCCTAGCTTGTTTTCAGTTTTTTTCTCATTTGTTTTTATTTTTCAATTACATTTGACATACAATATTAAATTGGTTTTAGGTGTACAGCATAGTGATGAGACATTTATATAACTTACAAAATCCTTATTCTGATACATCTGGTTCCCACCTGACACATTATATAGTTATTACAATGTTATTGACTGTATTTATATTCTCTATGCTGCACTTTACATCCCTGTGACTGTATTTTGTGACTATGAATTTGTACTTCTTGATTTCTTCCCCCTTTTCACCCACCCCTTCCACCCTTTTGCCATCACCCCAACAAATCCAGTACCCATCTGATGTCACCATAGATTAAGGTGAACAGACGTCCTGCTTTTGGCGGGACAGTCCCGGTTTTTAACAATTTGTCCCGCGTCCCACGGCATTTAAAAAAAGTCCCGATTTTTGGAAAGAATGCACGACAAGCTAGGGAACGGCGGGAGATAGACCAAATTTTTAATCAAGAACCCCCTCCCTCCCCGGTCAATGGTGTCCCGCTTTACCAATGTTAAAATCTGGTCACCTAACCATAGAGGGCTCATTTAAAGCTCATTCAATGTGTACTTGGATAAGGATGTGTCAGAGTGGAAAGGATTTCAAACCTCTGCATGTAAAGTTTGAAATGTTTATTTGACCTTATGGAAGGCCATGGAAAAACTTAGGCCTAGATGCAGAGTCTAAAAATTAAATCTTATATTGCATTTGAGTGTCCTGAGAATTAGGACAGGCTCCTCTCATTCTGTGTCATTTCAACTTTAGAATAATAATCTTGGGAGGAGTCTATTTTAACGAAGCAGTTGTGCAGCACTAGTAAAATATACACCTCCTAAAAAAATTCAATGCTTGCTTACTCAAGTAAAGGATGAACAGAGGAACATGATGCTAACATGTAAGAAACACCTTCTTTGATCCAGGCATGGTGCTTAATCTACTCTGACCGTCAGCCCATCGTTTAGTCCACATTGTAGCCCTACAGTGTGGATTTCAATTGTTACATTTATATTGATTGTGAACTTGACATTCAAAAGCGTTAACTTCCTAAAGGCCACAAAATCAGGAAGTGATAAAAACATAATTCAAATCCAGGCATGACTAATTTCAAAATTTATAATATTCCACTAGTTGATTTTGATCTTTTCCTTTTTTTCTCTGAAGAAACATTTCTAATGTAAATTCTTATTCTCCAGTTGATATCTTTAAATTTTCTTCTTTTGGAATGGATGAGCTTTGTAAGATTGAAAACGTTTTAAATTAATAACAGCTCTCAACTGAAGGGGTTGATTTGATTCTGTCTTCCTAATATACCTTGTATGTAAAAGAGAGAGAATACATTGAAAATGACTCTCTCATGGCAGAAGAGTATTAAAATTGTTTCCTTAATGGATCCTGACTTTGTTGTTGTTCCCTTTAATGCCCATAATAAAATTGCAAATAGTAACACTCTTGAACAGGAAAAAAATGCAGATTTTTTTTTTCTAAAAAAGCTTCTTTTCTGCTTTTAATTTTGAAAAAAACAGCTTTTTACTATTGATTAAAAATTTGTTCTTTGGTTCCAACTAAAACTAATTAACATGTATAATTTTCACTCTGTGCATTAATGGCTTCACCAAAGTGGGCACATTCTCCTGAAGCAGCAGTCCCCAACCTTTTTGGAACTAGAGGCCAGGTTTGTGGAAGACAATTTTTCCACAGACTGGGGTGGCAGGGGGTGGGGTGAGTGGGTGGTGGTAGGTGGTAGTTTTGGAATGAGTTAAGCATATTACATTTATTGTGCACTTTACTTCTGTTATTCCTACATTGTAACAATGTTCATCTGTATTTGCAGCCGTTCCCCAGTGCTGGCATCACAGCCTCAGCTCCACCTCAGATCATCAGCATTAGATTCTCACAAGGAGCCCACAGCCTAGATCCCTCCCATGTACAGCTCACAATAGGGTTCATGCTCCTATGAGAAGTTAATTCTGCTGCTGATCTGACAGGAGGCGGAGCTCAGGTGGCAATGTGAGCAACGGGGAGCAGCTGTACATATAGAGGAAGCTTCGCTCACTCAGCTGCTGCTCATCTCCTGCTGTGGGGCCTGGTTCCCAAGAGGCCGTGGACCAGTACTGGGACAAGGACCCCTGCTCAGAAGGACACTGATGGATTGTCACTTTATGAGTGGCAGAGAACTGATAGGTTTGGGTGTTTATTTCTAGTGTTGGGTTTCTTATTTGCATTAATTTTCTTGTATATGTTTCTTTTAACATTGAACTTTTTAATCTTGTGCTTTGTTTTTCTTTTTTTTGTATCGTCAGCAGGCAGTGACTCTACGGGCAGCAATTGCTAATCAGGGAGAAATGATAGCTTGAGGGTACTGAGTTACTACTAGGTGCCAGGATAAATGCTGTTCTGTTGAAGCCGCATTAGAACAACTTTCATACACCTGCCTTAAGTATGCTCTGCATGATGCTCTGCCAACTGCCCTAGTCTCTTATCTTTCACTGGTGTATTTTCTTCAGCTTCTCATTGTATGCCATACAATTCAAAACAGTAGAATTCCTTGGTTTTAAAATAATTCAGCTGTAATTTTCCTTAAAAGGAGCTGTTCACAGTATAGATTTTACAGAAAAATAAAAAGCAGAATTCATTGTAAATTGATGAATAGAAGCATCTAAAAAACAGAGGAGTGTATTGGTTTTAAAAGAACTTCTGAAAGGGCCTGGATCACAATAATTTAGAGATGATGGTTTTGCTTCCATATCTGAGATTGAGAAAGCTTCATCTGTCTGTCTGTCTATCATCTATATCTATCTATCTATCTATCATCAGTCTATCATTTATCTATCATCCACATAATGTCTTTGTCATTTTAACTAGAAAGGTGAAATGGTTCATGTTTGAAAACTGAGCTCATCTCATGTTGGAAAGTATTGATGATGATTTATAATACATGATTTGTGGACTACATTGTGTGCATACATCCCACAACCTTCAATGATAATATCATTCAAACTCTTCTCGAATTTAAAACTACTCAAATGGTAGACTTTAATCTAATATGAATGGAAAAATATTGAAAAAAGAAAAAAAGCCTCAATGCTTCAGAGAACTCTACCTTCCTTTGTAGGTAGTGAGCTGCTTAACACAGAGATTTTGGGAGGAGTGTCTTGCCATCATTTTGTTTTCCCTCATGATTACTCAGGGAATTTTGTCCGGAGGCACCCAATGAATGTGTTATAACTGAACTGGTGATGACACATCCCAGAGGTTCCTTCCATCTTAGGCCTCAGGTCAACAGACTGCACACCATGCTGTCCTGTGATTCTCAGGACTACCCTGCTCTTGTCTCCCCCCACCGCCCAGGCCTGGAAGGGTGCTGTAATGCAGCAGTGGGAGGATATGGCCAGGAAAGTTGCGGAAAAGAAGCTTCTGTTGTAACTGCTCACTGCAACAGGAAACTAAAACCAGAGCAGGAAATTCTCAAGTTAACAGACCCTACATTTGTGAGAGATAAAAAGGACAGTTCCTGACATTTTATTTAGGTGAAGAGTTGAGGTTTAGAGAGCTGCAATTATTTCAGGTGGATCGGAGGAGAGGGGAAAGGACACAAAGCACAGAAGTCTAGAAGGAAATGTAATTTATCTGTGGCCAAATGACTCAGCTGGACTGTCTGAAATACTGGTCAAGGCGAGTACTGAAAGAGAGGCTATTTTGGCATTTTCATACCCTTGGAAGTGAAGAATTGAGCTACCTTGGGAGCCAAATGTTTTACTTATATTTTCCAAAATGTCAATTATTTTGTAGTTATATTGACATCAAACGTGATTTATGTTCTCTTATATAAGTGTGATCGCCTGCACATTATTCATTAAACAAATATTTAAAGAATACTTTTTGGGTGTGGAGTTCTTTGGCCAGCGATTCTGTGGGACAGAGGTCTGACCCGATGCACAAAAGAGATGAAAAGAATGGCCAGTCCCTACTTTTGTGTTCTTTTTCTTCTACTTGGGGGAAAACATCAAGATATGAAATGGCATTTGAACAACTTAAAGTGAAGTGTTCACAAGAGCAGAATAACGAAGAACAGGCTTTGAAGCCATTAGGTGTATGAATCACTTTCTGCCTTTTCTGGGTCCCACACCAGCTATTCTGACTCTGTCAGAGCACTTAGTACATTGTACTATTTGTCCTCCCCCCCCCCCCCCCCACTGATCTGCAAACTCCTTGTAGAGAGAGATTTTATCATATTTATCTTTGCATCCCTGGGCCCTAGCACAGCTCATTGCTTATCGACAGGGTCTAGTAAATGTCTGCTGAATGAATAAGAGGGACTGCTGCTATCATTTTGGAGGAGGAGAAGAGAAAAGGATGATGGTTTTGGGTATAAACTACAAAGGCAAATATTAGATTCTTTTTAGTCTAGAGACAAAATGTGCTTTCCTTCTCATAATTCTAGTCAAGGGAAGTAGTTCAATATGGCAGAATTCAGTAAAAATATATTGAGCATATGTTATGTTGCAACTGTATATAAAACATGAAATGTTTCTACCCTTTGGGGTCTTAGAGTCCAAAGTGGCAGTGATAGTGAGATACAGAACATTTTGTTATGATTTGAGAAACATAGTGTTGGGGGCATAGAGAAGACATTATGGAAGAACATTCATTCAGGTTGGCAATTGGAATGAGGCTGGGGATATTGGCAAACCAGAAACTCAGAAGGAGATGTTACCTCAGCTGAGTCTTGAAGTAGGGGTAGATAAGTAAAGAAGGAAAAAAGTGGTTATGGGGAAGAAGAAGAGGGGAAAGAAATCATGAAGGACATGGAATGGGAAATAGCATGGAGTATGGGCGGAATTACAGTGGTTCATTATAATTAATGAGTAAAATATGATGTATGGAGGGACAAGTAGGCAATATCGATGGCAAGGAGGTACCTACTAGAACCTATTAGAAGGTGGTTGAAATGGTGTATATAAAAGTCTGAAAGAGAGTATTGGTAGTAGACCTGCAAAGAGAGGATAGAGCTGAGAAATATCTCCTAGGTACTTTAGCAGGATATAATCACTAATTTGATGTGGGTGATCAGAGAGTGGAAGAGACTCAAGGTTTTGGCTTGGGTAAATGGTGATACTGTTAATGAGAGAGAGAGAGAGAGAGAGAAAGAGAGAGAGAGGATGAGAATGAGAATGAGAGAAAGAGCAAACTTGGGAGTAAAGAAAAAATGCTGAGTTTATATATGGACATGTGTTTGAGATGATAGTGAAATTTCTAAGAGGAAATGTCTGGCATGCTTTGAATGTATAAATTTGAAGCTCAGGAGAAGTCAGGGTATAATGTATATATATATACATATACATGAACACATACACACATACACATATATAAATACATACATATACACTATTAGCAGACCTGTGCATGTTATTAGCATACATATGTCAAATCAAACATGAACACTAATGAATTATCCAGAAATGTAGAATAGAGATTTTCAGGGGACAGTCAATAGGAGGGTGCTCTGTAAACTTTATGAGTATTATTTGAGGAATTGTTCTAACGTAGATTCTGCTCTACCTCTCCAGGAGGTTCTGATTAATTAGGAAAAATAGGTCAGAAATCTGCCTTTCATAAAATTCCCTGGATAATTTTAATATGCAGTCATGTTTGGTAAACACTGAAAAAGAGTAAGAGCAGTGGTATTATTTATATTTAAGGGGTTAAAAAAAGAAGATCCCCAAAAGTAGAGAGTCAAGCAATCAGAACCTGCAGAGAGTGATCTCACAGAAGACAAGGGAGGAGAGAGTTTCTAGAAGAAACAACTAACAATGTTATAGTAGGGAGGTCTAGTCAAAGGATTTGCAAAGTTTGTTAAATTTGGCAATATGGAGGTCTAGAAACTTTAGAAGTTGAAGTGTAGAAAGCAAAACTAGGTTGCAATGGATTGAGCGGTAGAAGATGGGAGTAAGGAGGTGGAGTGAATTTAATAGTTCTTTGAAAGAAATTGATTATGGACAGAAAATGATATTTGGAAGAGAAAGAATATAAGGTTAATGAGTAGTTTTTTGGTTGTTGTTGTTTATTGTTTTTTTTTTTGGTTGTTTTTTTAAGGAGAGACTCTTGAGACAATAGAGTGTGATGAAAGAGCCAGACAGAGTTAGAGCAGACAGGATAAAGGAAGAAAGAGAGAAGGTAGAAGACACA
>PVKE010016580.1:0-31834 GCA_004027555.1 Craseonycteris thonglongyai | reverse complement strand
CTGGGTACTTTGCCAGCATTGAGTGAGCTCTCTGAGTGTCTTGATTAATGCAGCCCTGAATTCTGTTTCACTTAGATTTGATTCCAAGTGTGCAAGGTCCTTTACTAGAGACTGTCCCTGATCTTCTGGAGAGGCTTTGGATTCTGTGCTGTGCATTGTGTTTGCTGTGGTTCTTTTTGCTTTACGCATGAGTCTGTTTCCCCTCTGGGGGTTTGCCTATCAGATGGGCTTCTCTTTAATTTTTCTTTTGGACTCAGTTGTGGGAGAAGGAGATTTTGGGAGAGGGTTGGGGGAAGCAGACAGCTTCTGTGTCCTGGGGCATTTCAGGTTGCTGTCTTAGCTTTGAGATAGCAGGGTAGTAAAGGTGTGGCCAGGGGTGGGGGCATGTGAGTAGGAGCTAGGGCGGGCCTGGGACACAATAGCAGATTCCTCTTTCAGCAGGGGGGCTGGTGTTTCAGTGGGGGCGGGGCGCAGGAGCTCTGGTCTTTCCTCCTCCTGGCTGCCCCTCCTTCAATAGTATCTGTAAGCCACGCCCGCAGGGCAGCACTTGGATGGGCTGGGGCTTGGCAGAGGCCCTGGTCGGCCTCCCAGTCCCGCGCACAGGCAATGACACTGCGGAGACCCGGCAGGCAGCCCAGTTGTGTGCGCGGTCCGCCACGCCCCAGAGGCCCGGTGGGCGGGGCGCCAAAAGCCCAGTTGCACGCTGGTAGCAGCACTGCGGAGGCCCGGTGGGCAGGGCGCCGAAAGCCCTGCGCGCACAGGCCGTAGCTTGGCGGCAGCCGCTCTACGCTCCCGGCTCTGCTGAGACCGCCGGATTCACTCCAAGCACGTCCCATGCAGCTGTGCCCACTCAAGCCCCAGCCCTCACTCCAAGAGCCCTGTCCTCAGCAGGCGCTCCCTCACAGTCAATCTCCTCCGTAAATCAGGGGTGCTGAGCCGTTGTGGGCTGGTGCCCTGCTCTCACCCCGCCCGTCGGGAAGTGCCGCCGCCCTGCTCCACAGTCCCTGTTCCACTTTAGGCTCTGTGATCTGATTAAGGCACCGCATGCTGTCCCTTGAGTTCGGATGTTAAATTGTCCACAGTCTTGTGGGGCTTCCACGCTCCCTAGGTCTCGGCTTCCAGCCCGCCCTCGATCCAGCTCCACTGTGACCGTAGTCCCCCAATCCCCCTTTGTGTTTGCCAGCCTCGGGCCGCGCTCCGAGTCTCTGTCCCCGAACCGCTGCTTCCCTTTTCCTCTCCCGCTCTCCCCTTTTTTCTCTAACCTTTGTGTTTTGTTCTGTGTTGTGTGGTTCTCTTAGTTGAGGTTTCTTCTCAGGGTTTTCCCTGTGGATTCCCCTCTGTTCACAAGGCCCTTCCCAGGCAGTTATCGGCGTTCTCCTCTTATGCCGCCATCTTCCAAAGCCACTTTTTTATTCAGAAACTGTGAAACCAGATGACAGCTATTGCTTCCCCAGTAGCCTGATGCTCACTTTGTAGGTGTTGGGAGAAGAATGTTCTAGGACGAAAGAATAGGAATTAGGTATAGTCTTCTTGGAAGGTCAGGTAGAGAGGAAATTGGGCCTGAAATAGGCTGCACTTGGATGGTTCAACCAAAGTGTTGTGAGAAGAGTAATTCTCCATAAGATTTTCTCATAAACTGAAGACACTGGATCTGGATGAGGTTTTACCTTCCTAGATAAAACTCAGTGGCCTGGAAAATCTTTTTTCTTTTTTTTTTTAATTGTTAAATGTATTGGGGGTGACATTGGTTGGTAACAATTGCCTAGTTCTCAGGTGTACAATTCTACATTACATTGTTTATGTGTTGCATTATGTGCTCACCACCCAGAACCTGCTCTCCCTCCATCACCATATGGTGTCCACTCCCAACTCCTCCCGATCTGAAAAATCTTCATGTCTGTTTTAGAATTACTCATGTTACCCCAGGACACCCAGCCTGAGCTTATCTTATCTCATGAGCAGTAGGAGGAAGCATAAGAGACAGCAGTGGCCCCTGCTCTACAGCTGCCATTCCAGGAAAGGCTTTGGTGATCCCACTGTTCCGTCATACAGCTGCATTCAGAGAGTCAAGCCTTACTTATGAAAGTGTGGTCTCAGTTCACTGATAGAAAAAGTATCATCCAGGATGCTTGCTAACATGCAGACTCCTATACCCTTCCCAGACCTCCAAAATCAGATGTTCTTGGGTGGGGCCTCGGAACACATATTTGAAAGCAACCCCTCCCTACGTGATTCTCTAAAGCTGAGAAGCACAGCAGGAAAGGCTTTGGCCTGGCCCCAGTCTGAGACTAGTTGTCCCCATCAGTTCCATGCTTAGTGACGGGCAGCAGTGGTCCTAGACCAGAGCTCCATGTACTGCGCACTACAGGACAGCAATTCTGGCCCTCGCTGGGGCCTGCTGAAGTGCCCTGCAGGAAGGCACACCTGGGCCACACTGATGAGCCAGACAAAGTACTTCAGAGCCTTATTTCATTAAGGACTATGGGATTGGGCTATAGCACCTTGGTGTGCGTGCGTGTGCACAGGTGTGTGTGTGTGTGTGTGTTTGCAGTTGGGGTCTATTTATCTGTAGATCTATAGACATTTTGTTCTCTCTGCTGCTAACTGGTACACCCCTTTCACTTTCCTCCCACACCAGTCTCCAACTCCTCCCCTCCTTCCAGTTCCACCTCTTACAATGCTAGGACTTTATGCACCACCTAGGCTCTATTGTTACAGCCCCCACTTGTAGCTGTGCTCCTGCAATTCATGGTCTGGTTCTTAAAAATTAAAAAAAAAAAAAAAAAAGTCTTATTGAGGCAGCCATTATGCTAGATGCTCATGTTCACGGTCTCATTTGATCCTCAGAATAACTCGGTGAAGAAGGTACTGTTATTTCCCCCATACTATAGATGAGGAAAGGCTCAGAAAGGTTCATTTATTCAAGGTCCTATAGCTCATAAGTGGAGTTGAGCTCGGGCCGCTCACTGATCACTCTTCAATCCCCATGGAGGCCCACTTAGACCTTAGCTTCTTTCTGTGAGGCCCCAGGTGCTCCGCCTTCATCTCAAGAGCTGGAGTTGGCAGACTGTAGCTCCTGAGCCACATCATACCCAGGGGCCTTTCTTTTTAATTTTTAGTCGAATTCACATAAAATAAAAGTAACCATTTTAACCCCTCAGCCTGTTTTTGGAAGTAGAGTTTAATTGGGACACAGCCACATGCATTCATTCACATATTGTCTCTGGCTGCTTTGGCACTACAATGGCAGAGTTGATTAGTTGTGACAGAGACCATATGGCCCACAAAGCCTAAAACATTGACTATCTGGCTCTTTATGAAAAAAGTTTCCTGAACTCTGGCTTAGAGGGTGTTGATCTGGATCCAGACCCTTAGGAATGAGTTCTCTCAGACATCTGTATCTCCATTAAGAAATGCCTTTCCTTCATCCAGGTAAATAAATGCTCCTCCTTTGTTGGGGCCATGCTTTCACAGCTCATGGGCCTAGCTCCTCAGCGACCTCTGTTTCCCCCTCCTTCCTCTTGTCTCTACCCATCCACACAGGTTAGTCCTGATAAATGCACGTGCACCTGGGCCTTGTAGGCCAGGTGCCATCCATTCTTATTTCTTTTCCTGCCAGATGCCTGGTATAGATGGTTTACACCTGAATATCCCACTGTCTCTCCTTAAACATTCCCTCTTCACCCTATAGAATCTAACTCCTGCCCTTCCTCCAGCTTTTCAGATACATCTTCCTGTGGATGTCTTGTAGTTACGAATACATGGCATTCACATAATCTATGCCACATCCCCACCTTTGTTAATGCCATGCTAGCATGTTCTACTGCCTCAAATCAGTTACTGTGAGGCCATCTTTCCTCTCACTCTCTCATCTTTGCTCTTATTACATCTGCTCAGTTCTTGCCCTTTTTGAAAATATGTCTAGCTGGCTCTCTTTCTTTCCCAGTTCAGGCCTTCGCCACTTCACATCTGGATCACTGCAGTGGCTCCTGACTGGCCTTCCTACCTCCCTCTTCCTCTTCTAGTCAGCTTGCTCTAGCACATTCGAAATACAGAGAGCTCGAATAGAAACAGGCCCTTGCTGATCGCCTTCACTGTTCTTGGCAGAGTCCTCTCCCCACGCTCCCTATGTTACAACGAACACAGTGGGTCTCTGTAGGACTCGGCACCTGTAGAGTACTCTTCCTTCTACTTAAACTGTTCTCTTCTGTTTTCTTTGCTTGGAAAATACCTTCAAGAGCAAATTCTGTCACCTCTTTAAGAAAGCTTTCTCAAAAAAATCCTCAATGTTCGTAGAGCACTTGATTCATACTTAAAGAACTTACTTTCTATTATACTTATTATGGATCTGTCTTTTCTCCTAAGCTGATGGCTAGTCAAGGGCAGGTACTCTGTATATCTTCCTCACCAGTGTGTACCAGGGCCTAGCACAGTACCTGCTGGTGCAGAGTTGGTGCTCAGTAAATGCTCCTTGAGCAACCACTTTGATCATGCCCCTCTACTGCTGAAAGCTCACACCGCATCTCTATCTCCTACTGCAGTAAGTTTAAGGCAGTGGTTTTCAGCCTTGGTTGCACATTAGAATCACCTGGGGAGCTTTTGAAGGATGCTGATGCCCGGGTCCTATGGCCAGAAATCTGATTGGGTAGGTGGGATCCAGCCACTGGCTTCTTGTGAAAACTCCCTCGGCAATCCTAATGTCCAGTCAGGATTGAGAATTGCTCATGTAATGCCAAACTTTCCCAGCCCTCTTTCCTTTCTCCATCTCCTTGTGAGATCCTGCTCAGAACCCCTCCTCATAGGGCCTCCTTCCGGAACTGCGGCCTCTCGTTCACACCAGGCTTCTCCCCCCACTCAGAAGAGGGGAGAGACTGTGTGGCCTTGCATGCCCTGCTGCCAGTCGTGGGAGCTGTAGGGCATGAGCCTCAGGCCACAGGGTTTGCTTGGACGGGGCAGGGAGGAAGAACTGGGTGGGAGCAGCTGGGGAGGGCCCGGGCTGCCTCCACACCTGTGAGAGGACAGCGCCCGCTTCCCGGCACTGACAAGTGACTCCATGCTGTCAGAGAGCACAGGGCCTCCATTTGCTCAGCTGCTCAGCAGACATGTAGCCCTGTTTCCTGTCCCACACTCTTGTCTGATTCTCTCTTTACAATGCAGGGTGGTGGACGGGGCACTGGGCTGGTGTCTGAAGACGAGTCCAGTCCTAGCCTTCTGTGTGTCCTCCATGGGCATGTCCCTTCCCTTGGAGGGGCTGGGCCCATCCCTTTAATCTCTACAGCTCAGACAGGGCTTTTTTTATTGTTGCTTTTCTAGATCAAGATCCACCGACTGCTATAAACCAAGGTCACTTGGAAAGGACAAAGGATGTCATGGGCCACATGTTCCCACTTGCTCATCTCAAACTTTTTGAGACATATATGATCTTCTTTTTATTGTTTATTATAATATCTTTGAGACATTTAATTATCATTTATTGCCCATTGCGTGTCAAGGGAGACATTCTGTCTAATGAAAGCCAGAGTTTCAATTGATTTTTCCAAATTTTAAAACCAGAAAAATCAGGAGCCTCATAATATAATTGTTATTTAATTTTCTCTTTAATAAGAGAAATAACATACTTTATTTTTGCATGACACTTTTTTTTTTTATATCCATTGTCTTATTTGATGGTCACAGTTACCTCATGAGGTAGGAATACCTAACAATGGCAGATACTATATCTTTTGAAGATGAAAAAACTGAGACTCAACTGAGGTTAACTGCTTGGCTCAAAGTTGTAGAATTAGAGAATAGAGAAGCCAGAACAAGGACTCACATGCATTCTGCTTTCTACTCCAGAGTACTTTTGTAAAACATTCCACTTGGCCATATCCATCTTTCCAAATGGAAATAATTTTATTTTCTGATTATAAAGTAATGCATGCCATCAAAAGACACATACATGGGGAAGCTGTGATGGCTCAATGGGTTAAGCACTTGCTTTGCAGCCCCGGGGTCTGAGGATCGAGTCCCGGCCTCAGCCCACGCGGACCCATATGGTAAACTGGGGTGTGGTCCCCAGTTTGGTTCTTGCTGGGGCAAACTTCCCATGTAGGAGGCCCCTGCCCAGTTCCTGCCCTGTGCAGCCCCCTGCCCACCTGTATGGAATGAAACTGTGTTGAAAAAAACTGATGACATAGAGCTATGGAGACTGCTCTGGGCCCTCCCACTTCTCTCTGTCTCTCTGTGTGTCAAAAACAATAAAATAAATCTAAAGAAAAAAAGACACATACATGAATGTTAATAGCAGTGCTATTTATAATAGCTGCAAATGGAAACTACTCCAATGCCCATTAAAAATAGAAGGGAAAATAAATCAAGCATGGGTACTATTTAGCAAGGACAGTGAAGAGTCTATCGTATCACTACATGCAACGATGAGAGTGAATCTCACCATCACAATGCTGAGCAATAGAAGCTCGATGCAAAAGAGTACATATCACAGCATCCCACTGATATAAAATACAAACCCAGGTACTTTGTATTTTATTAAAAGATACTAATCTGTGTAGAAAGAAGTCAGGCTAGCGGTGACTCATGTTGGGGAGAATGACTGTTAGAGAATGTGGCATCTTCCGATCTCCATGCTAACCATGCAGAAGTTCTGTCTGGGACATTCACTGAGCTCTGCATGCGTGCTTATGGCCCCTACAAGTATACTTTTCTCTATGTGCATTATATATATTTTTATTGTTAAATTTATTGGGGTGACATTCGTTGGCAAAAATTACATAGGTTCCAGGTGTACAATTCTATATTACATCATCTATTCGTTGCATTATGGGCTCACCACCCAGAGTCAGTTCTTTCCATCACCATATATTTGATGCCCCCTCCCTACCTAGGCCCCACTCTCCCACCCACCTTCCCCCTTACCCTCAGGTAAGCACTAAGCTATTGACTGTGTCCATGAGTTTTTGTTTCTTTGTTACTTTCAGTTTTACATTCTACCTATATGTGCATTATATTTTCATAAATACATCTTAAATAGCTGCTCACGCTCTTATAAGAAATTCAAACAACACAGAGAAGTACACATATTCTTCTTCAACAATTTTAAAAAAGAAAACCCAGAGACTGTAAAAATTTATTCCACAAATATATATTTTTTAATGTTTTTGGTTCTGTGTAACAGTTTGTTAAAGAGAAGGAAACAGGGGAAGCCGGGATGGCACAGTGGGTTAAGCGCTCACTTTGCAGCCCCGGGGACCGGGGATCGAATCCCGGCCCCGGCCCCAGCCCGTGTGGACCCATATGCTGAACTGGGAGCTCCCCCAGTTCAGTTCTCTCTCTCTCTCTCTGTCAAAAATAAATAAATAAATAAAAATATATTTTAAATAAATAAATAAAGAGAAGGAAACAGAAAAGAAAAGGAGACCAAATGGAGATGAGTTGCTTGGAAGAAAGGCATAAAAAAGAGAGGAGTCTTGTGGAGAGAGAGAAATGGATGAGTGGGAGGCACTTGGTGATGCAAAGCGAGGCAGGAGGAAAAGTAGAGAAAGAGACTCCCAGAAACAGCCCCACGAGAAGATCCCTGCGAACGGAAAGTGACAGCGAGAGGCCCAAAGAACAGGGGACCCGATGAGGTGCAGAGGAAGAGGAAAACCCCCAACCTCACAGAAGGAGGCAGAGAGGAGCAGCGCCAGGGAGACAGGGGTCTGGGTTAGATGTAGTGACACGGACGTTGTCCCTGATTGCTAAACTGGGCCACGTGAGGGGAGCTTGGCAGGCCCATGAAGACAGTGCTCTCCCAGAGACTTAGGATCAGAGCCTGGCACTTGGGAAGTGCTCATCGAATGTGTGTTGACTGACTGATGGGATGAAATGGTGCCTGAAAACCCAGGCCCCTCTGCCCACAGAGGGAACCTCCCCTCTGGGTTTTCTCTCCTTCCCTAGGGCCCTGGCCACTTTGCCCAGTGCCCTGGCATCTCAGGAATTTCCCTGCTTGCTCTGGGAAGAATTTTTCATGCTGCAAGCTTTTGCAAAATAAGACCATTTTATCAGAATTCCGTTGCGTCGGAGATTGTTCCTGGCTCATTGACGTTTCCAGTGTGTAACCGATTTTATCAGAGGAATGTTGTTTGGAATGGAACAGCCCTTTCAGATGCGCAGACAAGAAACGGAAGGTCATTCAAGGACCCACCCCAAGTTGTCTAAGTTGGAACTCAGGATGGCTGTCCATGATGCTTGGGAGCCTGGCCAAGCCATGAGCAAGCCTTCCTCCCTGGAGGAGGTCCCAGCCCGTTAGCAACAGCGATTGCTATGTTTACATTCTCACCTTGGCTCTCCAAGGCAAATGTCTTTGGAGTCCAGCACCAAGAGAAGCAGCAAGGGGTCCTAGGCTTGGGGTCCAGCAAGCAGCCCAGCTCTGCCTGGACAAAAATGATACCATTCCTAACATTCCAGAAAAGGGACACTAAGCCTTCTCTTGGGAGGTCAGTAGTGCGATGGGTTTATTCCTTCAGTTCTTTGGCCCAAATCCCATGGTGCGCTGCTTCCTGGAGCACTGAACCAAACAGGGCAGGTATAGCAAATGTTGCATGGCAGGCTTGAATTCTCTCTCTCCTGTTTTAACCCCGGCGCTGTCAGGACAGCTCTGCAGCTTCTTACTGTAGAACCAAGCAGGGAAAAGGACCAAGTGGGATGCAGACTGAGACTGAGACAGGAAGAGAGGACAGGTCAGGAGAGGTCAGAAGTCTTTGCTCCGGGTGGAATGGAATGTACCCTGCAGTGGGAGAGGGCTGAGGGGCCCAGCTCAGGCCAAGGATGCTGGATGCCAGTCAGCAGAGAGGGGACGGCCGGTACCGCTGGACATGCGCCACTAATCTCCGTGCGCTCTGGACAGGGCCGGCATTCTAGCACATTTCTCTCACTCTCTACAACTTCTTTTAAGCGTCTGCATTGTAGTGGGTAGAAGTGCATCCCCCAAAAGATAAGTACAAGTCCTCACCCCAGTACCTATGAATGCGACTTTATTTGAAAATATGTTTACAGATGTAATCAAGTTAAAGTGAGATCACACTGAATTAGGCTGGGCCCTAAAAATCCAATGATGGCTGTCCTTATAAGACGCCTATGAGAAGACACAGAAAGACTGGAATGATGCTTCTTTGAGCCAAGAGACACCAAGGATTACCAGCAACCACCAGAAATTAGGAGGCGAGGAAGCATTATCTCCCAGCGCCTTTAGAGGGAGCGGGGCCCTGCTGACACTTTGATTTTGGACTTTTAGCCTCCAGGTCTGTAAGAGGATAAACTTCTGGTTGTTGGTTTTTTTTTTGTTGTTGTTGTTGTTTTAATTTCTTTTTTTTTTTTTAATTTTTATTGTTTTGACAAAGAGAGAGAGAGAGAGAGATACAGAGACAGAGAGAGAAATGAACTGGGGGAGCTCCCAGTTCAGCACATGGGTCCGCGGCCAGGATTCGATCCTCGGTCCCCAGCGCTGCAAAGTGAGCACTCAACTCACTGAGCCATCCTGGCTTCCCCAACTTCTGGTTTTTTAAACCACCAAGTTTGTGGTACCTTATTACAGCAGCCCTAGGAAACGAATATATTGTATTCCTCAAAATTTCTAATTCCTCAGACCCCACCCCTTTCAGCCCCTCCACTCTTAGTAAATCTTTTATCTCCTACTTTACAAACTAGATTGTCGTCCTCAGACTGAAATGCAAGCCCCTTTGCTACCTCCCTCTGCTCTTTTCCCATCCCAAGGCCAGTCCACTTCCATAAACTCCTGCTTTTCAGAAACCTTAGCATCTCAACCATTTTTTCACTTTCTTAGAACTTTGGTTCTTCTCTTTGGTTTTTCTCTCTCCTAAGCAGACCCTTTCTGTGTTCAAATTCTCCCACTAAAACCAAGGAGCACTCCCCTGTAATTACTATGCTAACTCACTCTTCCGCTACAAAGCCAAACGGTCTTGAAAAGTCACCTCAGCCAGCTTGGTTTCTTCCCACTCTTCCCAGTTTACTCCACTGTCACTTTTGCTCTAATCACTCCACTGAACCTTTCTTCTGTTTGTCACTGGTGACTTCCATGTTGCTAAAAACCAATGGGTAGTGTCTGTCTTAACCTTATGTGACCTTTTGACAGCATTACACACTTAACCACAGCCTCTTCCCTTTGCTTCAGTGATGTAACTTCCTCCTGGATTTCTTCCCACGTCTCCGTGGTTCCTTCCTAGTCTCCTCTCAGCAGCCTTTTTATTTTGTGCCCTTGGGGATCATTTCAGGCTTTCTTCACTTACTACCGTACTCTGTCTCCTCGGTGATCTTACTCTCTTGTATGCAGATCTAGACCTTAAACTAGAACCTCTCCTTTCAGCTCCCAGTCTGCAGACATTGCCACTTAGACATTTCAAAGTCACTCCAGACCCAAGTCCAAAGCAAAGTTAATGATCTTGACTGCAAAGATTTAACTCTTATCCACTGTTCCTTCTCCTTGTGACTGGTACCACCATCCATCCAATCATGAAACCTAGAAATTCAGGAAACCTTTGACCTCTGTTCCTCATCTTCCATATGCTTCTCTGAACTTATCTCTATCATCCTTATCCAAGAGTTATCATTTCTCACTGGACTCTAAGAGATCAGGCATCAGCTTTTGTTTTTTTCTAACTCATTCCTCTTATCATAGAACAATGATTTTCAATGGAAATCATGTCACTCTCCACTCCTTTTTCTTCTCTGACTCCCATCTCACCCTGCCTTCTAACTTATAACCTTAAAATGACTTTCCTAAGTTTTTAAGATAAAACAAAAATCCTTAAAATGGGTTGTTAAGGCTGCCTAATCTGGTGGCTGTCAAAGTCTCCAGCCTCACTCTCTTCCCTAGGTGATTCCTTTATGCTCTTTCTCGCACCAGGCACATAGACTGGTCCTTTATATTTATCTAAATTTTTCCTGCCTCAAGACCTTTGCACATACTCTTTCCACTGTCCTTTGCCTGATCAATAGCCTACATATTAATGGCATGCACAGTTTTCAGGTTGTAGCTCAGTCTCATGTTCACAGGGAAACTCACCACACACACACACACCTTCCTTAGTGCTGTGCTTTAAAGCACTTTCCACAGTGAGAAGTTTACATTTATTTTCTTTTGATTACTGTCTCCTACAAACCTTTAAGCTCCTTGAGGTCTGAGACTCACCCAACACCCAGCACAGTGCCAGGCAGAGTATTCCCTTAGAAAATATTAGTTGAATGACTGGATAAAAGAAAGAAGCCACTATGTTGGGTCCTGGGGATACAAAGATGAATAAGACACACAACTTCCCAGAAAGCAGCTCATAGACTGGGGGGTAGGAGGGGACAAGCAGGTGGGAGGATGAGTAAACAGATCCAGAGTGTAACAGGATGATGAGTGCATAGCAGAGGAGCAGGCCAAAGGACACAGTGATGCCTGGGCCCAGCGCACCACCCCCAGATGAAGTTCAATCCAGGTGTCTATGACTGTTCTCAGCTCTCAGTGATCCTAGCCCTGTAAAGTCACTGATGTGCAGTCACCACTGTATCCCAGCCATGGCAATGCCACCACACTGCCACAGATCCTACAGGGGCACTGTCCTCAGGACTGGACACACTTCCTGCCTGATCAGAATGCAGTGTTCTGAAAGGCTCTGGTTACAGTAAGAGCATCATGGAAGCGCTTCTGTCACAAGAGCTCTTGATGCCTTCCGGATGGTGATCTCATCATATCCTCAGACCAACCCCAGGAGGCAGTGAAGGATACTGATTTTTCTCCCCACTGTATAGCTGGGGAGACTGAGGTCAATAGAGATCATTTGACTTGGCCAAGAAGTGAGAACAGCTCAGGAACAGAACTTGGAGAGAACCCACAGCCTTCTCTATGGGGTCCACCCAGCCGGAGCAGTCAGCAGAGGAAGAGTCCTCAGGCCAAGGACATGCAGCATCAGGAGCCTGCAGGCGTGTTTTCTTTGGTGCAGGAGCACACATCATCGCCTCTTGGATTCACAGCATATTAAAGCAGATGGGCCCTGAGAGATCATCTGACTCAACACCCTTATCATATGAAGGAGGAAACTAAAGCCAGATGAATCTCCTTTCCTCTCCCCTTTCTTTCCCTGCCTTAATGATATCAAGTGGTAGGGCAGAGACTGCTGGTCGTCTACCCAAATCCCTTCTCCCCTTCTTTCCCTCCATAGCTAGACAGTATTTCCCAGATACCTTTGCAGTTTGGTGAGCCACGGGACCATGTTCTCTCGAGTCAGATGTAAGAGGAAGTGAAGCATGCCACTTTCAGGCCTCGCCCATCAAAACTTCCCCTGTTTACATCTCTGTGTTCTTGTCACATCTGGCTGATTGGGATGTTGATTCCGAGGGCAACTTTGGAAGCCATACATTAGACAATGGCAGAGCTGCCGTACATGGGTCCCTGGAAGACTGTGGGGAAGAGCCCCCCACTGTCCTGAACCTCAGTGCCTAAGGCTGTTAAGTGAACAAGAAGAATAAAACATCTATTATGTAAAGGTGCTGCATTTGGGGGTTCTATTTGTTACTGCATCTAGCCTAAACCTAACCCAATGAACACAAGTAGAGACAGGAAAGTCTGCAAAGCTCTGACTACATGCAGTGTTGGGCAGTGGAGACCCTGGGCTCACTGATGTCACTGTCACCTACTTTAGAGTGTTCCCACACCCTCTCTGGAGAGGTTAGGAATGCCTGACTCCTAACTCAATCCAGAAATGTGGTCTGAGCTGGCTTCCTGCCCATTTCATTCTAGATCAGTTAGACTCCCAGGGCAGGAACGGATCTGAGTTGTTGTCTGATTTATCCCTCTGGCTCCAGATAGGGTCTCTTCTAAGCCATCTGAGATGGTAAAAAAATCTTGTCTGGATTTTTAAATCTTTGGGAAGGAAACACTACAAATGTCCGTGTATACCGGTTTCATATCCCCGTACTACCACGTTAGAAGATCTCTACTGAACCCTACAGCAGTGGAGCTGGAGAATTCCTTAGCTGTCATCTAGGACCATCTTTGTTTTATAGATGAGGAACTGAGGCACACATCACACTGTTAAACAGTGGTAAAGTCAGGGCAAGAAGCAAGGGCGCTCAGATCAAGTTGACTGCCCTTTTCATGGTTCCATCTGACTCCAACTCTCTCTTGCTGTTTTCTCTTGTTCTGACCTAGGAGGAGATGAAAAAGTGCTGGGGTCCATCTTCACTGTGATCCATCTTTTCAGGCTTCCCTTCTCATCTACAGTTGGCCCAGATACGGTCATTTCTTTCAGAAGGCAGCGAGATTAGAGAGAGATGAATCTGTGGTATCTAAAGGGGAGGGACATGTGGCAGGTGCACATTTGCTCCTTGGGCCTTGGCAGTGAGGGCAGAGTCTCTAGTGGGATTGCTAAGTCCACATGAGGAGCCTATAGGGGCCATGAAACCCTTAAACATTTCTGGTTGTCTAGGCTGGTACCCTGTGCTATATGGAATATTCTCTGAGGAAAAGAGGGAGCAGCAGTGACCAGAACCTCTAAGCACAGTGTTTTGGCTTGTCTGGCTGTGTTGGGGCAGCTGGGCAGTCCTGTCTTGTTAATATGAGAGCAGGATCCCAAGAAGTTGAGATGGAGGCATGAGAAAAACAAGATTACCTAGAGGGGGGATCATTGCATGGTACTTTCTTAGAAAGACCTGGGAATTCCAGGTGAGAGCCCTGGAAATTTAGGTTTAATTTTGGTTCTTTAAAACCCCAATAAAACCATATTGTTACTTCTCACTGCCCTCTTGAAGGTGAGCTTGTTTGTACAGAGCATCCTTATGTTTTCTGCGCAATGACTCACTTGAACTGAGTCACCAGGAACTAAGCCCAGGTCTGTCTGTAGCTGCCCAGGATGCCATGATCTGCTCGCTCCCCTGGAGGTGGGGTATGGACCTCTGGGGTCAGCAGCAGAGAGCAGCAGAGAAATGGGGTGGAGAGACAGGCCTGACAGGGAAGTCCAAACTCAGGGTTTCCTCAGCATCTGGTAGTCAGACAGGGGTCCCCAATAGAACTGACAAGATCCCCAAAGAGTTCCAGTATTCATTTCAGTGGAGACATTGTCTGGATTATTGCAAATTCTGAGTAACGTGACCAGAATTAATGATGTCATATAGTCATTCACATATAAATCCCTTAATCTTTGGGTCTAAGCTTCAGAATCTAGAGCAAATTATGTTCCTATTTTAAGTCCCTTTCTTCACCTAGAAATGAAGAGGCTTGCAGCTCTAAAATTTAGAGATTTTATCATTTATTGGGAAGGGAGTGGATATGGACACTAATGAGACTTTATTTACCATGAAAATCTGTTTCCATTAAATCTTTCCATCTCTCCCTGCAGGTTTCCATTTAAAATCCAGTAAGCTCTGTGAGTCCTTTGGATGAATCTGCGATCTGCAACCCTTTCCTTGGTTATGATTTTGCCCTAGCAGAGCCTGAATTCACAGTTTTCTTTTCCCTGTGGCCTGTTTGGGTGTCCTGGCGGTGACATTTCTGCAGAACTCTGGTGTGAGCCAAAGGCAGTGGTGGAAGCGGATGGAATCCAGGCTTGAGAGGACGCGCAGAAGGGTGACTCCCGTGCTGGCTGCAGGGCGAGGTGTTAGGCTTGGCAACAGCGAACTCAGCATCAATCCCCGAGGCCTGAAGAGTGTGTGTGGGGTGGGGGTGGGGAGGACTTCGAATTAGTAGGGGGCAGAGTGACCAGGCAGGGTGCAGAGTAAGGGGCACAGGTTCCACTTCTCTCGCATATCAAATCCCTTTGCATGATCTACAGTCAGCGCTGCTAATCACAGGACCCAGTCCCTGCTTTTCACCGATTTACTGTGCATTAAAGGAGTTGGGAAATTCTGGTTCCCGATTCGGAAAACTCAAGTTTCTTTCTAATCTCTCTCCAAATTGCAAAGCCAAACGTATGTGTGAGACCAAAGTTGGCTGGCTCTGCGGCGGCCCCCCGCGGCCCCAGGCCGGCCGCTCTGCGGGCGCCGTGCCCCGCCCGCTTCCTGCCCTCTCCCCGCCCCCCAGCCCGGCCGCGCTCGGCGGGTGATGTCAACCGCGGAGGAGCCGCCCGCCCCGCCACCCGCCCGGGCGAATTAGCATGGAGCGGCGCCGGGGCCGCCTCCACCGCGCCCGCCTGGCCCCCGGCCGCCCTCCCGCGGCTCCCCACAACTTTTGAGGCGGGGACTGCGCTCGCAGCCTCACTTCGCGGACTTCCCCGCTTCCAAACGGCACCCGCCGCCCGCTTCCCTCGCACCCGCGGCCGCCCAGCGGCCGCCCCGCGCGCCGGGCATGTGAGCGCGGGCGGGCGCCGCCACCATGGCCTCGCCGCGCGCCTCGCGGTGGCCGCCGCCGCTGCCGCTGCTGCTGCTGCTGCTGCTGCCGCCGCCGGCCGCCCCCTGGACGCGGGGCCGGCCGCCCGCCCCAGCCCCGGGCACACCGAGCGGGGCGCCGCTCGCAGGCGCAGGGCGGGCGCGGCTGCCGGAGCCCGGCCCCGAGCACGACCTGCAGCCGTCGCCGCCCACAGCGCCCCGGGAGCGCCGTGGGCCCGCGCCCCCCGGCCCCAACCGCACAGCCCTTGCGCCAGACGCCGCGACACAGCGGGGACCCTCGGGCCGGGCCCCGAGAGGCGGCAGCGCCGGTGAGTGAGAGCCGGGGACCCGGCGGGGCTGGGGCTGGGGGCGTGGGCGCGCCCCGGAGGCCGCCTCCCCCGCCCTCGGGCCCTCCGGCGGCCGGCCCCGGTGGGGGCTCCGCTGCCCTGGGCGTGCGCGGGACCCCGAGGGTGGGCAGCGAGCAGAGGGAGTGCATTTCCTAGAAGATTTCGCGGGTGGCTGCTTTGGGGGGGTGTGACCACCCTGTTTTCCCCCTTGGAAGAAAACTTATCTCCCGTGGTGTTACCTCGGAGCCCCCATTACACACACATCCCTTTAAAAAGAGGGGAAAGAACCTCAAAACCTTCCCAAGTGTCTCTACCACCACGGAGTCATGAATGACCACTGGCCCGTCCATTCCCCAATTTCATTCCTTTCCTATAGATACGGAAATGGTCTCTCCAGGTGCAGAGCCTGACTTTCAAATATCAATAACTGATTTTTTGTAAGAGTTCTAGTCCTTGGGATATTGTAAAGGACAAAGAATGTCGTTGGAAAGAAAACACTACTGGTTCACTCGAAAAGCCGGGGGACTGGTGGGGTGGGGTGGGGGTTGGAGGTGGCAAGATAGCCCCTGCAAGGCCAACGCTGACACAGGACTGCCCCTGAGCCCTTTCCTTACACACACAGCCACTGCCTGAACTCAGAGAAGGACCTGCCCAGTCCCCTGTGGACCTTCTTACCCAGTTCCTTCTTTAGGTCTGGGAGAAATGCTAAGAACTGAGTGTAATTCCAACCATAATTCCATTGTGACCTTGGAAATGTCACCTCTTTAGAGGTTAGTTTCTCCATCTGTGAAATGGAAGTAATGACCCCTGTGCCTCCTAGCCTCCTAGTGATGATGTGACAAAGTGAAAGTACTTTGAATAAAGTCAGCAATGCAGTGGTAGCCAGCGCCTTCCTGTGAGGGACACAAGGCACATGGACTCAGGGTTATCGTGCAGAAGCAAGGTCGCTTGCAACATTTGGCTCCAATTTGGAGTTTAGACGAAGGTTGAGAAGATTTCATCTTCCTGGTTGACACTTTATTTAAGTTTCTCATATCACACAAACTTTCTGGTATAGAAATTATCTTCCTTTGTTTAACCTAGGGATGCTTCCTCTAATTAAATGTGTGTGTGTATGTTAGAAATAGTCAGATCCCCCAGTAACAACTCAACTCCATATTCAATAGTACTCCCATCACTGCAAAATGTCTTGCCCTTGGGAACTTCTAAATGACTGACACAATTGAGAAACTGAGGAAATTGAGAAACATAAGGGAATGGAGAGGAGAAAGAACTTCAAAAGACCTACTAGAGACACACCCACAGAGATGCTGATTTTAGATGACTTACAACCTAAATTCTTTTAAGTTCCACGGGAAGGAATCAAGAACACAAAAAAGATCATATCCTGGCTTTCTTGCTCTAGAAAAGTAATGAAGGGACACTGTAGTATTTTGTGAGTTTTCTAAATGGGACGTGGAGTGGAGGGGATTGAGGCCCTTCAGAGCAAACTCCCAGGAACTGCAGGCTGGTTTCTCCAGCTGGCAGTCAGGTTTTCTTAGCTGAGGCCCCCGTGATGGGCATGGGTGGAAGGAATGCTTCCTTGTGGGGGCCCTGGCTGGATGAGGCCTGGCACATGAACCTCCTTGCTTCTCTTATGACAGGGGATCCCCTCATATCACAGAGATCTAGGTGTTAGAGGGACATTGGCAGAAACTGGCTTAAGGGACTCAGCAGGTAGGAATTGGGGCTGATTTCCTTTGCTAATCTGGGAACCTGCCCCGCACACCCTACCTTAATGACCCACGGTTCCTCACAGGTGCAACGGGTAATGCTGCTAGTCTTGACAGCCTTCCCAGTTTGATGGATTTGGGGAGATGAGAGAGATAGAGGCTTCAGGTGCTTGAGTTCTGGAGGAGTGCACGTGAGAGTCCCAGAGAGCAGGTAGGCAGGAGGTGGAGCAGTCCAAACCTTGCCTTACCTAAGAGGGCGCCTCCATGAAGACTGCCCAAGGAACGTCTGCTGTTATCTGATCTCAGGCTGGATCTCAGGTGGCGTGTTAGAAACGTGAGATTAGAGGAGAGGAAATCGATTACCTGTTGAACACTGCTAGAAGCTACTAACATGGCTGAGGATTCAGGCATGATAACCATGCTTGTTTTCAAGTGGTGGCTCAAACAATGTCACTTGGGGAAAAAAGAAACAATGAACAAGAAAGCCAGCACTGCCTGATTTCAGTGAGTGTGAGTTTTCTGATAGCCTCCGAGGATTTTGGGGGGGGGGCGGGGGGGGCATTTTTGATTTGCCACCATGTTATCACAAGGGACAATCAGTTATCACCTAAGGCAGCAAAGTGTCCACCCTGAAAGGGCCTCCCAAGGCCCTCTGGTCCACACTGTGTCCCATGGGGACATCTGCCCTCGCAGCACCCCAGACAGATGGCCATCCCAGCTGTGTACCAACAGTTTTTGTGTCTGGGTGTTCCCTTCTGCTGATAATGAGCCCGCGTCTTACAAGTAATGTGCTTCATTTGATTGTTAGGGAAACTGCCTGCAGTCCCCTCCTGCCTGCCCAGATGCTAGTGATCAGTGCCCAGCCCTCATGGCTTCCAAATACATGGGTGTCAACCGCTGGGAGCAGAGAGATCCTTTTCTGCCCTGGGGCCATTTCTAGCTCGGTTCCTCCTCTAGGCAGAGTTCAAGGTTCTCACTGTTGAGAAACTGTGCTTACGTTCTGTCTGTAGGTTGTTGGCTTGCTTTAGACTGCAAGTCCTTGGACAGCAAGCAGCCCCCTACTCAGTAGCCATTGTTAGGCGTTCACACCCACCTGTTACATGCTGATTGTTCAGCTGAACTTGTTGCTGGTGATTCAGCCAATGGAGATAGGATGCCAAGTCCTGGAGGTTTTCTTTTTCTCCGTGTGTTTTTTAAAACAACTCAGAGCTTCCAAACCACAGTTCTAAGCTGATTTTTATATGCTTTGATTTTTACAATTCATAGGCCATGCTTTAATTGTAAGATCTGAAGATGGGGGTGGGGTGGGGAGGGAAAGGCTTAAGTCATAATGAAAATCAATGCAGAAGGAAAGAACTTTCCCACCCAAAGGGGAAATGACGCTGAGTATCTGAGCAGCCAGCCCAAGGAATAATCTTAGAAAAATGCAGTTCCCTAGAGTAAAGGAAGCGCTGTGGGCCCAGCCCCTTCTGGGCTGTTACATAGCTGTCCCCTGAATTGCTGTAATGTTGTGGGCCAACTTTGTCATTTAGCTTCAGCTGCTGGGAAAACCATTACACAAAGCAGTGGAGATCCAGGTTGGGCAAGAGGCAGCCCCACAGGCACGGGAGAGGAGTTTTCCTCTAGGATTTCTGCTACCTCAGTCCTGGCTGGGGCAGAGGGGATGGTGGGGATTCCTGAGAAGCCTGCTTGCTTTGATGAGGTTGCCCCAAATAGAACGAGGGGTGTGGGGGAAAGGGACTGCCTGTGCCCATGGATGTTTAAAAGCCACATCCTTTCAACCTTGCAAAAAAAAAACCCTTTTATTGCTACTCTCTGCGTGTGTGCAAATGCTGAACTGGTATTTTCTGCCCAAGAGCTACATGGTGTGGGTAGAGGGAGAATGAAAGGTGTTTGATGCCCAGCTGGGCAGTGACTGCATTCTTAGTCCTGGTGAGCTGAGAAGGAGCCTAGCCTCTCTGCCCTCCCAGTGATCCCTCTGCCTCTCAGCAGCCCTGCCCAGCTGGCTGAAAACGGTGTTTTTGTAGTTGACTTGTCTCAGGGATGCACAAGAAGGTAGCAAAGACCAGATGGCAATTGAGGTTTCATTTGTCACTTACTGCCATCCTCAGTGGTTTCCTTCTATCCCCAGGTTCCTTTTGCATAAATGGGCAGTTTCATTGTAATAAATGTTCCCGCCTTCAAAGAATCACAGGGAAACAACAGGGAAGGAGATTAGTGTTTGTTCCTCTTTGGACTTCAAGCTTTTAAGTACCAACGTGTGGTGGGTGCTCTCACATCCTCATCCCCGTTAACCCTCAACACAATCCTGTGAGAGGTATTAGTTCTCTCTTACAGCCATGGAAACTGAGGCCTGGTGAGGTTGGATCACACAGTAAATGGAGGAGGCAGAATTTAAATCGATTAGACCAAATTGATTTTCTCTTTCTACAATAACACAGAGCCTCAGTTTTCTCATGTTAGAATGGGGTGAGAGTTGTTCTAGATCTCTCCAGTGTATCATTCTTTGTCTTCTCTTCCTTGACTCCTTGCTCTTGCCCATTTTTCAAGAGTAGGGACTAGGATTGGGTGAGAGGTGGGAGGAGGAGATGGCAGTGGAGATGGGGACAACCTGCAGAGTAGAGATCCAAAACAATTTCTTTTTGTAAATTGCTCAAGACCAGATCACATGTCTTTGTACATATATAAAATGGTATTTTATAGTGAAATTATAAATTGTGCCTTACTTATATGCCAGTCTAGAGACAGCCACGTTAGTTATCAACCAAACTGAAATGAATGAGGCTCTCTCCTGGAAACATGACTGATATGACGAGGCAGTTGTTATGAATACCTGTTCACTAGGAGCAGAGGTTAAATAATTTCCATTCAGACCCTGGAAAATGGTTTTCAATATCTATGCCCTCTTGTATCCTCACCGTTCATCTTACATGGACAGAAACAAGATGTTTCTATTGTTTCTTTTTCCCTCTTCTTTTGTTGGAGCATGGCCGATGTTTCAGGCTGGGTCACCATGTTTGACTGATTTTAAGTCAGGAAACATTTACAGAGCCCCTTCCAGGTATGAGGAGCTGTGCCAGGCGTATGGAGGTCGTAGGGCAGGTCTTCGATGCTCCCAGGGAACATGCAGTCTTTGGGGACAGAGACATCAAAAGTGTAAAAAGTGAAATGATGCATTGGTGATTCATAAGTGAATGTCATGAGGTCATCCTGACATGAGTGGTGTGGGGAGAAACAGAGTGCAGTGTCCCGAAGGGGAGAGGCTGCTGGGGCAGGTAGTTCAGGGGAGACGTTAAGGAGAAGGAAGGAGTTGACTAGGTGTAGATGCACATAGAGGTGGGGAGGGTATTGGCATCAGCAATGTACTGAATATTGCAAAGCTCAAGACTTTTTGCATGGAGGCCATCAGTAGCCAGGAAGGCAGGGACTGAGGTGGGGAGAGGACTGGGGAGACTAGTTAGGCTCTGGAATACCTGGAGTTCTTGAAGACTGGAAAGTAGAATTGGGGCAGATTGTGGAGGGCTTCAGAGGCCTGTTGAAGATGTATGTTTTTGTCACATCACATTGAGGAGCCCCTGATGGCTTTTAAGGAAGTAGCTGTAGTGTTTGCTCCCTCATTGATCATTTGTGCCTGGTGCTGGGGTCCCAGGGATGAACCACGTGCAGAACTGCTCTTCCTACAGCCCAGTAGTTATTTCAGAAACGTCAGAATGCTGGCGGGCATTGTATTGACGTGTTGGGAGGAAAGGACTGAACACAGGGCATGGACTAGAGTTGAGGTAGCGGAGATTGAAAAGGAGTGATGTGAAGGCCTTTTAAAGGGCAAGACAGGAGGGCCTGGTCACTGCCTGGCTGTGGGGCTGACAGGAGGGTAGAGAGGCACGGGGTTAGCTTTAAAAGCGGCTGCTTCAGTTTCAGGTGCTTTTACTGTACAGACTGCGGCATGGCTCGGGGGAAGTATTCTGTGCACAGTTGAGAATGTGGAACTGAACTGGGGGGAAGTCTAGGCCAGGTTCAGTCTGGAGGGGTTGAAGCTGTAGGACAAGAGAGAGCTACTCTGACTCAGTGGAGAATATCCAGTGTAGACGGTGAAGCCACCCTGGCCTGACAGGGCAGGGAGAGCCGGGGCAGTTTGGACCTGGCTGTGGATTGGCAGATGATTTGAATAGAGAGCACAATTTCTGCATAAAGTACAGTGGTCTGTGAAGTTACATGTAAGTTAACCTGTATCTGCTGGGACTTGTCATCTCATCTGGGCATTATCCAAATTAAAAGGAGAAGGGAGATGGGGGGTATGAGGCCTGAGGAAAGGCCATTGGATTTAGGGGAGCCTTTAAGAGTATAGGAAGAAGCCTGCTTATCATGTGGGAGACAGCCAGTATTGACCTCCTTGGGCCGAGTGTAACAGTGACATGGAAGGGGCAAATCAGAGCAGCCAGAACCTTGATACCACCCTCTAAACCTGTTGTTGTCTCCCCACTCTTCCCAGGTCAGCAATTGGCAATGGGATCCACCTGACTACTTAACTACAATGAGAAGCCTAGAAGCCACCCTCCCTGCCTCTCCTTTCTTCACTCTCCACGTCTTTTGTTTTTCAACTCCAGTTGATTGTATTTCCAGACTAGGTATATCACGCATCTACCCTCTTTGTCTCCACACTGCTCTTTTCTCCCTGCGTCCACCCTTGCTCTCCCTCTAATCCATGCTCACGGAAGCCCAAGTGATCCTCTTAAAATGTAATTCAGGTCACCTCACTCTTGGGCTGGAAATCCTCCAAGGGCTTTGCATTGTACTTAGAATAAAATCCAGACTCCCTGCTGGAATGCAAGGTCCACAGGATCTGACCCTGCCCACTCTCTGGCCTCTTCTTCTTGTTCCACTCCCCTCTTCTAACTACACCAGACAGTGTTTACACACGCAGACTCCTTCCTGTCCTGGAGACTAGGCACCGGGTGCCCCTGCCTGTAGTGGGAGCAGCCTTCCAGCTGTGTGAATGCCCTAAGGCCAGAACGAGCGTGGGTGTTTGGGGATTGGAGAGAAGGCAGGCTACAGTGGCAGGATCACGTAGGGCCATGAGAAGATCAGATTTTCCTCTAGGCACCCTGAAGGGGTTTTAGCAGAGGAGTGACATGGAGAGTAGACTGTGGAAAGACAAGAGCAACCAAAGGTAGGAAGCCAGGGCTAGTTGGGTGCCTGAGCCATGGTATGCACTCATGGTATTTGTTGAATAAATGATTGCTAAAAGGGAAAATGGGTCTAGATGTGAAAGTCGGAGGTGGAAAGAGGAATGCGTGCTTGCAGTAATCTCTGTGTGACTGAGCTGTCCTCATGTTGCTGGATCGTCAGAATATGGGGTAGGCTAGCCAGTACCTTCTGCATGCGTTGCCCCCCGATGCAGTAGGACAGTAGGCTGGACAGTCTTTCTCTCTGGGTGAGGGAGAGGGCAGGGGGGCTGCCACAAGAGCAGAGGCCCATGTCCTCACCGTGGTGTGGGGTGTGGCCTGTGCTGGGTTAGGGTACTGCTGTGCTGGGAGGCTCTCTGGAGTCAAGGGATTGAGTGTATGTGGGTGGAGTGTTTGCCTTTTTGCTAATTGTGTTCCTGTTCCCTTGTTGGCCCAGGAGCTGTCAGACAGCAAAGATGTTCCTCCCTAGCAGGGGGCCCATCCTCCCTGACATTTGTTTCCCCTGCCAGACCAGCGACCCTCAGCCCAGAGAAGCCTGGTTTGCCATCAGTCAACAGTGAGGCCATGAGATGATATTTTTGTCTTAGGCTCAGGATAAAGTGCTCGCCTCTGGTAGTTCCAAGCTCTATGATCATTTTTGCTTTTTTTAAATTATAGCATTTATAATTTTCTGATTGTGAAAATGTTATATGTTTAATCATACAATTTGGAAGTTAAAAAGAGAAAAACAAATAAAATATCACCTATATTCCAACTACTAGAAGCATATTAAAACATTAGTAATTGTTGTTTCTTATTTACATGGAAGATAACATTTTATATAAACCCATATGAATATACAGAATACCGGTAGATACTGTTCCATTTTACCTTAAATTTTGTGCATCTGTTTTAATATTTGTATCTCATGATTTGTTTAGTGTTAATTTTTAGATGTGGAAAATTTTAAGATTCCTGGCAGTGAATGCCAAATGGTTCCTTAGAAATGTACCAAGTTATACTCTCACCAGTATTGTGTGATTGTGTAGATTTCACCACGCCCTGTTTGTCCCCAGACATTTTGATTAAAACACAGTACCTTTCCTTTTCACCCAGATATCTTCTGATGGTGGGTTGGGGGGTGGGCGCAGTGGCCAATCACAGCTTCTCTCCCATTTCCTGAAGTGTCTGGGGTTCTACCTCCTCCTCTGACCTGAAGCACGTTGAAGAGAGGATGCTTCAGTGGGTGACTGACTTTGCAGTGTCTGATAAGCAGGAAGCGTGAACGCTGCTGATGGAAGTGGGTTCCTCCAGGGCAGTTCAGCAAGCCCTCCACCTTGGGCGTGTCTAGCGGACTCTGTCTGGGCAGGGAGGCAGCCTAAGGTGCTTTGGCAAAGTGGCCAGGCAGAAGAGAAACTGTTTCAGAAGGAACTGGGATGCAAAATTTGAGATGGGGCAAGAGATGCCACAGGGACCTGTATCTTTTTAAATTAGAAGCATTTCATTAGCAGTAATTGATCCTTTAAATTGTGGTGTATGGGGCAAAATTAGAGTTATGTTTTGGGTTTGTAAGAACATTTTAAGAATTCTTAACTCTTGGGGTTAAAAAGGACCTTAGAAGATTGATCTTGGTATTCATTAAATAATGGGGATGCCTATTTCCAGCATAAGGAGGAAAGACAGGGCTGTTCGTTTCATTTCAGAGCTCCCACTCTTTCGCCTTAGCTACCCCGGTTGATTTCCAGCCAGAGTCAGTAAATTACACTTTGTGCTCAGAAACTTTTGGTCTCTTTGTTCAGGGCGCAATGCAAGATTCAAACTCACCTTAGACTGGGAGATTATGTGACAATTACAGACGCTTCCAACCAAGTCACATGGTGGCTGCAGCTCACAGAAATGGGTATTCCTGGAAAGGTTCTGGAAACCGGTGAAGTGGCTTCACAACCATCGTAGTGACAGAGATGTAGTTGGGGCTGGAAGTAGTACTCTAGCACTAGCAACCTGACACGTTTAGAGTAAGGTGACCAGACGTCCTGCTTTTGGCGGGACAGTCCCAATTTTTAACAATTTGTCCCGTGTCCCGCGGTGTTTTAAAAAAGTCCCGATTTTTGGAAAGAATGCACGACAAGCTAGGGAACGGCGGGAGATAGACCAAGTTTTTAATCAAGAACCGCCCCCCACCCCCACCCCTGGTCAATGGTGTTCTGCTTTACCAGTGTTAAAATCTTGTCACCTAAGTTTAGAGGTGAAATCTTGTCCAGAAGGTCATGCTTTGGCTCTACCACTTAGTGACGAGGTGGGCAAATCACACCCGCGTCCAGCCCTCCATTTCTTTATCTATGGAATGAAGGGTTGGTCCAGCCATGCTCAGATCTCCATGCCTGGGAGGGCCCATCTCTATCTATCCTGTGAACCTTCTGACTTTCCAGCATGAAGTGTGAGGAGACTCAGCAACTAGCTTCTTAACTTGGGGTCTGGGAGCTGTGGAGGCCTGTGTGAGGGACGAGGAAAAGGGCCTCACCGAGGATCTGTGTGTATACCTGTGAGCTGGCTAACCTCCAGCAACTTGAGAGGAAGCACCAGAGTATATGTCCGTCTTTGTTCTTGGGTAGTGCCTAGCTCCAGCTTCAGCCCAGGGAGCATCTGTCCAGCCTATTGCCACCAGCTGCCCAGGTGGCCCTGTAGCAACACCTGCACCACCGTGTGATCTAGGACTCTCATGGTAAGACCTCTTAAGGAGCTGTCAAGACCATATGCTGGGTCTATAGAGGCTGTTAAAAATGGACACATTTCTTTTGCTTTCTATTTTGGTTCTGGGGTACTTATGCTCTATGGAACTAGTCTGGCTTCCCTGTCATGTGAGAGTATTTGAGGAAAGCACACAGGTCAGATGGTATGGCAGCTGTGTTCCACTTCCTGAGGTTGTTGGGGAGCTTGTACAAGTAGGGGAGTTTCTGACCTCACTGGAGACCCTGAATAACAGTGGCCCCCACCTTTCTGTGCTGGGAAGGAGCTGGGCTGCTGGAGGCAAGGAGGTAGATTTGGTAAGGCTGATGAGTTTCTGCTCAGGGTTTTTGCTAAGTTGGGAAATGAAGACCAGGGAGGAAAGTGGGCGGTGAGAAGAAAACAGACCAAGGTCAAGCTCGCCAGCTGGCCCTGCACCATCCTAGGCCATCTGAACTGAAACAGTCACATTGGACAGAGCAGTAGCAAGAATTGAGGGGAGAGATGCCTGGGAATAATGTGGAGACATTGTTCTTTGCAAAAGGTCATGACCAGTGATTGTCATAAGTTAGGCCAATACTGACAATCACTCCATTTTCCTTCCCTGGGTGGTAGGAAGAGATGGAACTTCTACTTGGGAACAAGTTTCACTCCTGTGGCCTCTTGGCCACCAGGGCATTTGCTGCTGCTATGTAGTGAGACTTTTTTCTGGGATCATCTTTGACCCTGCTGGCTTTGCTGCCACAGACATGGGGAGGTCCTGTCTTGGGTGTCAGACTCTCTCAAAGTCCAACAGCGCCACTTGCCAGCAATGGGACCTTGGTAGTCATGCAGCCTCTCTGTGCCACCAGTTTCTGATCTTTCAGGTGGACTATTAATAGGTCCTCCTCAGGGAATATAAGTGTCACCTAGCCCCTATGAAGCATATTGCTTGGTGTCTGGGCAGTAGATCTCTGTAAATACTGGCAGTGATGATGCTCCTGAGACCAGTGCCTTTTTATCCAGACCATTGTATTGATGACAGCACCCCCTCCACTTTCAGGCTTATTGGTGAGGGGACAAGTTCTGAATGCAAAGGAGGTGGGTCTAGTTCACCCTCCAAGAACCTCTGTTACCTGGTCCTCCCTCACCCTGAACCCCTGCCAACCTCACCCCTTGATATTCCTAGAACTCTCTCTTCGTCCTTAAGTTTCAGGTACAAAGAGGGAAGAGCAGAATTTGAAGTGCGAAAAACTAAGAGCAACAGCCCCCGCCTATAATCATCCGAGGAGAGATGAACATACACGAAGCAATTGGTAGGATTCAATAAAAACAGTATGTGAGGTGTTGTCACGAAATAATAAGCCTTTATAAATTAATTATACTGGGACCTCTGTGGGCAGAATGTTCTGCCTCAGGTCAGAAACTTTGGAGGTTATTGACACATATCTCAAAAGCATTTGAAGGAGTTGAGGGCCACCTTTATAGCTGGTTCATGGGCCATATGCAGCTTACTGGTATTTCTTTGCAGTTAAACCACTTCTTGGATCCAAAATGGGGTCACCCGTCTTGATCTCATGTGTCAGTACCTGTCTTGGGCTTTGATTTTTCATCTGTTTCCAAAATAATCCAAATCCATTATGAAGGGATGAACATATGTCATTATTCAGGAAACCCAAAATAATATTCAACAGGCTGTATTGAAAATTCGAGAATTTTAGAAAACAGCTTGGGCAGTCACAGCATTGTTGGAATAAATATGTCTTAATGGACCTCTTTGAAGAGGATCATACATATTGAGGAGGTGAATTCTTGTGGTTTGTTAGGAATTGTTTATAGTATAGTTGTGCCTCATGGTAATAGAGTGCTGCTGTCTGTAGCCATGGGCAGAGTTAGTTAGGGAAGGGAGATGCTCGCGGTGGGTCCAAAGCTCTGCCAGGGTCACAGGACTTTTGATCTTAAACCCTTCACTTTCTAGCTACGTGGCATTGGGCAGCTGCCCAATGTCTCTGGGTCTTACTTTCCTTGTGTTAAACATGGGGATAATATCTAGTATTTTGCTCCCTTAATAAGGTTTTTGAGGAAGAGCAAATATAATTACATCCATGAAAACACTTTGAAATGTGGATATAGCAAGTAATTTGAGTCATAATATAATGTTGACCTTGGGCAAGGTGTTTCATCTCAGCCTGTTTCCATATCGTAAAGTGGAGATGATAATCACAGTTCTCTCTACTTCACAGTGTTGTTGTAGGAGTGAAAGTAATTCACATGGACAAGCTTTGTCAACATGCGTGTATTGTGTATATGTCAGTCATTAACATCTCCCAGCATACATAGGCATCATTATTATGCTAAATGAGATGGGGTTTCATGAGGAAGGTAGATGCCGGAGGGTGAGTAGAAAGTTGGGGAGGCAGTAGAGAGAGGGAGAATATTCTAGGAAATCTCAGTGGCCTCTTCCAGTCCTCCATCTCTTTGTCCTCTCGGTTGCCTCTGATTGCCATGACGAACTCTTGTCCATCTCCTCTTCCTTCCACCCACTGGAATGTTCTTCACTGTTCTCCCCTTGACCTTCGACCTCCAGCTCAGTGCAGTGGACATTTATTGAGGCAGTTTCTCATAAGGGACATGGAAATATAATCACATAAGTTTTTGTATAACAAGATAAAGCAGCAGCCACGAGGGAGAGTTCTGTCTGGGAAGGACTTCTTGGAAGTGGTAGCCTCTGAGCTGGTTGCGAGAAATGAGTCAGACTTCGCCAAAAGGCTGAAGGAAAGGGAGCGAAACATTCGGGGTGGGGAAGCCTGCAGGAAAGAAGGCTTAGGGAAGACAGCGTAGCTTCTCCTGTTTTTCCTGAGGAGGTAGTTCCCAGAACTTCTTTTCTTCTCTTCAGAACTATGCTTCACTCAGCATAATGGATGGCGATGGGTATGAATGCAGACATGCCACCCCTTCCTCCTCCCAAACCCACCCTCCCTTTGCTTATTAATGGTCCCATTAATCTCTCTGCTGCATGTTCAAAACCTCAACCATCTTTGTCTTGCTGCCATGTCTTGCCTTTTATGACATGTAATTACCGTCAACTCTTCCCTTCCTTCTTCCTTCCTACCCTCCCTCCCTCTCTTCCTCTCTTTCTTGCTTCCCTTTTCTGAATCCTGTTGTT
This sequence comes from Craseonycteris thonglongyai, assembly GCA_004027555.1. NCBI lineage: Eukaryota > Metazoa > Chordata > Mammalia > Chiroptera > Craseonycteridae > Craseonycteris > Craseonycteris thonglongyai. The sequence goes on along the minus strand of PVKE010016580.1, from coordinate 3,405 downwards.
ATACTTAATTCTGTTAGGACAGTAGACTGCCATGTTAACTGTCAAGATATACCATATTTTTCCGTGTATAAGAATACTTTTGTCTAAAATTGTTAGACTAAAACTTAGAGGTGGTCTTATACACGGGAGTAACCTGTGTATTGGTTTCTTAATGTTGGGTTAGAAAAGTAGGGGTCATCTTATACATGGGGGCGTCTTATACATGGAAAAATACAGTAATACCCCACTTGGGTCATGAGACTGCAGTGTGGGGTGTCTTACACATGGCAAAATGTAGTAATACTTCATTTTGGTCATGAGACTGCAGTGTGGGTCCTGGTGTCCTTAGGGAGGCATCCTGGGAGCCTGTCTCGGGGGTCTGCCGATGTCCTTTCTGGCTTTCCTTATCGGAAGATGTTGCCTGTTCTCTGAAGCTCTCGGTCTTCATTTCGCTCTTTCCTTTTTTATCCTTTGTTCTTTCTCTATTTCCATATTTCTGTAAGTTGGAGTAGGACAGATCTGGATTAGGGTTCCATTCTACTATTTGCTGTGTAACCTGGGGCAATTTACTTAATTTCACTACACCTCAGTTTCCTTGTCAGAAAAGCAGGGATAATAATGGTGTCTGCCTCCCAGGGCTGTCATAAAGATTAATGGGGGCAATCCGCGTGTAGTGCTTAGCACAATACCTGCAGGGAGCAAATGCCACACAGGTCTGTGCCGTACAGTAGTAATCATAGTACCGTAGTTACCCGACTCTGATGGGTGTCTTCTTAAAAATAATGCTCCCTGGCTTTGTTTCTCCCTCCCTTCCTTTCTTCTAACTGTTTTCTTTCTCTTAACTGGCTATGGCATACACTGATTTCTAAAATAGCGGTTATATTTGAATCAAGTGTCAGTTTTCACAAACTTAATTTCAAAAGCCCATTATAATAGTAAACGTTTAATGTAGCTCTTTCAATAGATTTTACTTACACAAGCCCAGAAGGTCCTAGTGGGCCCACGGTGAGCACCCCGCCCACCCCCTGAGAGGCTGTGACAGCTATGACCAGGCTTCTGGCCCTTTGTGTACTGCAACATCATTCCACTGTGTGTATTTTCTAGCATGGTAAACTTGCTGGACAAATGAAGTTTCTGTGATTTCCTTAGAGTGCTGGGCCACTTCACACAGGTCTGTAGAATAAATTAACCGCAGAACTTGTAAAAGTCAGCTGCCAAGGCCTCGTGAGTGGTTAAAGCCCAGGGCTGCATCTTGTGAAGTTCGCCCCTCGCCCGCCCTGGTAGCGGGCCCTCTTCCTGCCCCCTCCGCCCTCCCTCCGCCCCCCCTCCGCCCCCTTCCTCCTCGGAACCAGGATGTTTTTCCTTGCCTCTGTATTGTTTCACTAACCTGGCAGGCCTCCTTTGGTGGAGTCCTGCCACCAGACTTCCTCTCTGGTGTGAGTGAATGTTAGGGTGACAACACCTGTACCCCCCTGCACCCACCTGCACCCCACGGAGCTGCCCTTTCTAAAGAGCCTTCTCTTCACCCCTCTGCTGGGGTGTTTCTTCTTCAGGGACTGAGAGGGGCCAAGAACAAAACATAGGCACCAGGTAGATGCCCCCACCCCACCAAGAAACAAGGTAGGCACCTTACACAGAAAGCCTTTTGTTTACTTCTGTGATTGAATGGAAATATTCTGACCTTGGACCCTAGGGCATTGTCTCAAGGCCATTTTTTATTTTTTTTTAAACCTATAGAATTATTTTTAAAGCAAAGAGCTTGTGGTCACATCAAGGTCCTTTATCTTTCACTCCTGCCTGGGTAGGTAGGCTCCCTCAGTCATTGTCCCCAGACCACTTCAGGGGCAGCTCCATTTCTGGAAGCCTGGCCCCTGACTCAGGTCAGTGGTCTCTGAGGCCTGCCTTTCTCTTGAGAGGATGAACAGCAGGACCAAGCTGTCTGTCTCACAGGGAGGAGAGGAGGATAATACCCCTTATCAACTTCATACTTTTCATTACTTGAGGCTGTTCCGAGGGGAATCTTTAAAAAAAAAAAAATCAGACCGTGGATCTGAAGTCCAAACACTTCTCAATGTGTATGGTTTTCCTTAGGGCCATTCCGTTCAGGGCAAGAACAAGGAAGGAAACGAAACTCCCCACAAGCCCTGGACAGTCAGATCAAGGGCTGAGTCTTTTGTTCACACAAACTCATTTGGCTTCTAAAGGCCCTCCACCCAGAATCATTACATCCGCAGCAGCCTTTCAAAACAGCCCAGAGTGGCCCAGCCGAGTGGGCGGCTGCCTTTCTGGTGAGATCGCAGCTACCACCCCCCACGCCCCCAAGGTTCCTGTGTGCCCCCAAATATCCCACCTCTGGTCATCCTGCCTGAAATCCCCCTAGTTTATAGGATTCCTGGGGTGAATACAGTGAGGCCAGAGAGCCCTGTTGTGGAAGGGCTGCAATCTGGAGGAGACGGCAGCAGCCAGGAAGCAAGGATGGGATTCTGGTCTCAGCCCTGTGCCCTCCCAGCTCCCAGGCCACCCTCTGCCATACTCCTCACTCCCCAGTGGCATGTAGGGCTGTGTTTACAGCGGTAAGCTCCTTGGGGTAGATTCCACCTTGTCTTGTGTGTGGTGGTTGCTCAGTAAGTTGCTTTTTTTTTGGTGGTAAACTAGACATAACAAAATTTACCATTTTAACATTTTTTCAAGTGTACAAATCATTGGCACTAAGCACATTCACAATGTTGTACCAACATCATCACCATTTCCAGAACTTTTTCATCATCCCAAGTAGAAAGTTGTTAAGTAATAACTCCCCATTCCTCCTGCCCCCCAGTCCTTGCTCACCTCGGTTCTCCTTTCTGTCTCTATGACTGCTCATTCTAGGCACCTCATATGAGGGGAATCATATAGCATTTGCCCTGTTGTATCTGGTTGATTTCACTTACCATAGGTTTTCAAAGTTCACACAAGTTATAGCATGTGTCAGAATTTCCTTCCTTTAAAAGGCTGAATAATATTCCATGGTATGTAAATACATTTTGTTGATCCATCTACGCATTCATGGGCACTTGGGTTGCTTCCACCTTTTCGCCATTGTGAATAATCCTTCAACAAACATGGGTGCACGTACCTGTTTGGTCCCCTGCTTTCAGTTCTTTTGTGTATATACCTAGCAGTAGAATTGCTAGATTATATGGTAATTCTATATTTATATTTTTGAGGAACTACCAAACTGTTTTCCACAGTACCTGCGCTATTTTTTTTCTACCAGCAATGCAAGAAGTTTTCAATATCTCCACATCCTGGCCAATATTTATTTTCCATTTTTTAAAAAATGATAATGAATATGAAACACTTTTTTTAAAGTTCATACCGTATTTTCCAGCGTATAAGACGACCAGGCGTATAAGACGACCCCCTAATTTTACAGTTAAAACATAG